>JAVKPL010015093.1:0-93297 GCA_032173675.1 Gastrolobium villosum | reverse complement strand
TCTTCTCCAAAAATGTTCCAATTGATGTTGCTAATGAGATAGTGAAGATTAGTGGTTTTGCTCAAACAAAAAACTTGGGCAGATACCTGGGATACAGAATGAAACATGGCCGGACTAGTAAACTTCACTATGGAGAGATCATGGATAGGGTTAACAATAGGCTCAATGGTTGGAAAAATCAGTGTCTATCTATGGCAGGTAGAGTGACTCTAGCAAAATCGGTCATCTCCACTATCCCTATGTTCCACATGCAAAACAGCTTATTACCTGTGGGTATTTGTGAAGAAATTGAAAAGAAGCAAAGGAATTTCATTTGGGGAGATACTGAGGTTCATAGGAAGCATCATGCAATCGGTTGGAACACCTTCAACTCCCTAAAAACCAGGGTGGGTTAGGTATTCTCAATCTCCGCATCCAGAATGAAGCTTTCATCCAAAAGTGTGCTTGGAATATGGTTCAGTCTCCATCTCAGCTTTGGGTCCAAGTCTTGCTATCCAAATATGGCAGGAGAAAAGATATGCTAAAAGAGGTAGTTAGTAAACCTTATGATTCTCACTTGTGGAAAAGCATTTGTAAGGTCTGGCCTCAAATGATAAGCAATACTTCTTGGCAAATAGGTAATGGCAAGAAGATTGATTTTTGGAAAGACAATTGGACTGGTCTCAGCCCAAACCTCCTTGCTCATACTCATACCCTTCCTTCTCAAGAGGTCTTGGATTTAAAGATTAGCAACAGTATTTTCCTTTCTGAAGGAGGCTGGAATGGGCATTATCTTGTGAACCATTTTGACCTTAATGTGGTGAACAAAATTCTTGCCATTCCTCATCCAGATGATGAAGCCGAGGAGGATAGCATAGCTTGGACTAACTGGAACCCTGGGCATTCCATAGTTAAGCTGGCATACAATAACTTGTTAGATTCTAGCAATCCTTCCCCCATTGACTGTTGGGACCGTATTTGGAAGTGGAAAGGCAAGGAAAGAGTCAAAATGCTTATCTGGAAAATGCTTCATGATAGAATGCTAACAAGAGAGTCAATATCAAAGTGGAGTGGTAGTTCCAATAAGTGCCCTTTCTGCCCTTAAGTGATTGAAGATTGCCTTCATGTGTTTAGAGATTGTTGGAAGGCAAGAAAGTGCTGGCTGTTGCCCATGTTGCACCCTCTTCCACCGAGTTTCCTCACTGTGATTTCTTTTAGGGAGTGGATGATTCTGAATCTCACTTCAAACAACAGCAACCTCAAGGATTGGAGAGACTCTTTCTTTACCACTTGCTACTTTTTGTGGTTATGGAGGAATAAGGAAATTCACGAAGAAGGTTTCCAGCGTCCTGAGGATCCTTCAAAGGCTATTGCTGTAGAAATTGAGGAAAATAGGTTCTGTTTGGCTAAGTTTAAAAAAACATTTTCAGGAACTTCTCACTCTCAACTTCCTACATCGTGGATTAGGCCTGCGGAGGACTTTCTGAAATTAAATGTGGATGGGGCTGTGCAAGGTAATCGGGCAGCTTGTGGTGGTCTCTTGAGGGATAGGAATGGATTATGGTGTGGCGGTTTCTCAGCCTTCATTGGCTCTTGCATTCCTCTGCATGCTGAACTTTGGGCTCTCCTTTATGGACTTGATTTCGCCTGGAAGCATGGCTGGAGGAAACTAGTGTTGGAAACTGATTCTTCTCAAGCGTTTTGCCTTCTTACCAATCATGGTAATGATACTCGAAAGCTGCCATTGGTAGCTAAGATTCGAGTCTTTTTAATGAAAGAGTGGACTATCTTATTGAATAAAATTCCTAGGAGTAGCAACACCTGTGCGGATTGGATTGCGAAGAAGGCTTTGGATGATTCCTTTGGGCTCAAATCAATCTCCTCCCCTCACAGCGATCTGTTAAATCTTCTTGCTGCTGATCTTTTGGATCCGGGTCTGAATAAGGTGGCTGCTAGGAGAAATACAGGATGATGCTTGTTCCTGGCTTTCTGCTAGTGTTTGATGTTTTGTTTTCTGCTGTTTCTTGTTCTGCTTTTTTCCTTCCTTCTTGTTTGCTTTTCTTTTACTTTGTGGGGGCATTGCCCCTTGCTGTAACCAAAAAAAAAAAAAAAAGATAGCATGATGTTACCTTGTTTTTGGCCTGATCAGTCAGGGAGATCAGATGTCAGGCTTGAAGGGTTCAAACCCTCTAATGGTGATCCACACCACCGTTCGTCAATGATGCAAGAACCCTTTCTTGAAAGCCACCAGATGAACACCACAGTGAGGCTTGCTATGCGCACAAGTGGTGAAGGTGGAGGCTAGGTATTCTGTTTGGAAAGGTGTAGTGAGCTACCCTACAGAATGGTGCATAGATGGAGGAGAGTTGGCTAGGTTTTCACAAAACCCTAAGGTGAGGAACAAGTCATGCGCACACTTGGAGAGGAGGAGGGATTTAAAACATTCAAAATGAAAACAAAATTTCAAAAACATTTGAAATTTGCGCATGGATTAGGGAGGATAAGGTGGAGCTGTTGCAAAACAAATTTTGCCAACAACCTCCAATCTTATCCACATGAAATTAAGTTCAAAATAATTTAAACTTAAATTCATAAACTATCATATAGTATATACTTTCATGCGCATAATTCAGCCCTAGAAGGGGTCCAAATATATTGAGTAGTTGCATTCAAAATTTGAATCAACTCACCCACTGATTCCCTCAACCACCAAATCTGAATGGAGCTTTGTTTTAAGTGATAAGATGACATCCTTATCACTTAAACTTGCGCACCAAACAGCCAAGGAAGTGATTCCAAAGATGCTTCTTGATCCAAGGAATATGCTCCAATAAGATCCTGTCTTATCCTTTTGTTATGAAACAACTTTTCAAAACCAATTCAAATTCGAATTCAAACACTTAAATTCAAACGTTCAAACATTCAAATTCAAAATTCAAAATTCAAAATTTCAAATTTCAAATTCAAAATTCGAATTTCAAAATTCAAATCCAAATTCAAATTTCAAAATTCAAATTTCAAATTTCAAATTTCAAATTCAAATTCGAATTTCGAAATTCAAATTCTAAATTCAAATTTCAAAATTCAAATTTCAAATTCAAAATTCGAAATTCAAATATTTGATTATTAATTTAACTAATTAAATTAATTAGTAATGGCTTGGACTATCCAAGCCCATTACTAAACTCCATGCACCACCCACCCATTTAGGTGGGCTTCCAAACAGCTTCTTGGGCTAACAACCATTATTAGGCCCAATACCTTTAAAGCTAGTCCATCATGAGTACAAGGTGTTAGTGTGTGACCCATTAGGTCCAACTTAGCTTCTGACATAACTGGGCTTGGGCCCAACAAGCCCACAACCCAATTAATGACAACACAGAGCACTAGCAATGCTTTGTTGCCCCAGAACTAGTCAGATTAATGACTTGATCAACCTATTGCACATATTTGGTTACCGTATGTATTTCCCTTCGTCTCGGTTATCTTCCCATTAACCTAAGGTAAGGAAATGTATCAACCCCTGCGGTTTAGGGTAAGCTTTATTCGAAATAGGGAATCTTCAATTTACTGACTCTAAAGGCAGATCATCTCATGATCTCTTTTACTATGCATAGATTCCCGAGTCCCTGTAAAAGTCATCCCGATTTCTCCGGTTTACAGATAACCTAATCTCTCACAGAGATTTGACGAATTCCTTCAGCTTATTACACTAGCTCTGTGCCCTTTAAGGACACGCCCAATAGTATACCTATGAGTCTCCATGTTTCAGGCAAACGAGGCATACAATCAAAACATGCCTTCAAGAACACAGTCTAGGTAATAACTTCTGGTCTAAGGAAAGACATACCCAAACATAAAGAGATTACTCTAATGACACTATCTGTGAGATTTCCTCATAGAGTCTCTTTTGGGTCTGTTCAGTGCGAGCTATACTCTTATAGGTCCACCCACGACTTTAGCTAAGATATCTCCATATCTGCAGCTCATGAGGTCTTTACCTTGTATCCATATACAAGTAGATAAGTCGCACTAGTCTTTACTCGAGATCACTGATCCCCAAACTCAGTGTCTCTAGACTAGGAACATATAATTAGGAATAGACATACAATATCCTTGAATCCTCATGATCGTGATCTCATCATAGATACTCAAGAGATACCTGTTCTATTCCAAGGGGTTTATCCAGTTCGTTCATATAATATTAACAGTAATATCGAGACACAATATGAAACTGAATAAATAGTGCTTTCATTTATTTGCGACAAACAAAGTTCTACATCTAGTGACCTTTATTTAATCAAAAGATTGTCTCTAGGACACCCATATGCTAACATTAATAAGTTAAACAAGTAACCAACGTGATAGATAACCTAAGTGAGATTAAAGATGCATGCTTTAACGTTTAGAATTGGTAAAAGTTGGATCTTTGGTTGGATTTTCGCGAAATGCAGAATCTGTGTTCTGTATCAAAATATCCAGATATTGGGTTGTGAATATCCGGATATTGATACCGGATATTGATATCCGGATATGGATATGGGGTCTCTGATATCCGGATATTGATATCCGGATATGCCTCCGACATATATCCGGATATTCTGGGATTTCGAGGAACAGTAAGGTACTATTCATACAGAACTGATCTATGGGTTTATGGACCCTGTAAGAACCCGCACCGCTAATTAAGGTAATTAATGATTCCATAATTGACCTTAATAATTATTAATTGGCTTAAATAAATATAGTAATTGAGTAAGAATGCTGAAAGTCGCTTTTCGGAAGAAAAGTGCAGATACCGATTCTGCTACCCGGTATAAATGCGTACCGGAAAAGTATCCCGGAAAATTATAATAAGTGCATGATAACTACTAGAATAATATGTAGGACTTGTAAAACAAGTTTCAAGTCAAAATAATGAGAATTGATGCCAGAACTGATACTGGCTATGGAAAAGCGCGTACCAGAAAGTTGTTCCGAAAAATAAAATAAAAATATGAAAAATCTTAGAAAAATGAGTAGGTTTAGATTCCAAAGTTTGGGATCAAGATCTTTTACGTAGCTATTAAGGCTAATACTGCGCGTTAAGAGGCCTTCTGGCTATAAATACGCATACTAAGGCACAAAACCCTAGCTAAACCCATTTATGTGCGTGAGGGGGGCTGAGCAGAATTCCAAAACACTGCTCTATTGGTTTCTCTTCTCCTTTCTTGAGGTTTGAAGCCATTTTCTTCACACTTTCTCTTCTAAACACTTGGTTGAGTGTGTGTGAGCTTTGGGAAGGAAGGGTGGGTTCCTTTCTGAGTTGGAGAGATTGATGCTGAGGTGTGGAGGGGCTGAGTTGGTGTTCCTTTGGTGAGAGCATTTGGTGGTGACCTTGTGAGCTTCATAGAGTCATCTTTGGGTGCAAAGAACTCATCTTTGTATGTCATTTTCGTGCTCTTTGGTTGGCTGAACTGTGAGGGTTCATTGGGGAGCTCAAAGAGCACACCTTGCTCTGTTTTGAGCTTTGGTAAGTGATACCAACCATGATCATGAGTTTATATGCTTAAAAATGGAACCTTGATGCATGTATTGAACTAAGTGAATAACTTAAGGGTGGGAAAGGTTAAACACACCTAGAAATGCATGTTTAAGTGCCTATAATCGGTTAAAGTTGGATCCTTTGGACTGGATATTCACGAAAATGCAGAATGGCATTCTGTCTTGAAATATCTGGATATTTGTCGAACAAATATCCGGATACTGATATCCGGATATGGTATCCGGATATTGATATCCGGATATGAGGATCTGGATATGAGGATATTGAATATCCGGATATGGTCAGTGTGATATCCCGATATTGCATATCCGGATATGTCCCCGAGGAATATCCGGATATTCTGGGATTTCGAAGAACAGTAGCTGTGCTATGGGTACAGTAGGCTATTGGGGGTTTGTGGACTCTAGATTAAGGAAGTTGAACTTCTGTAATTATTGAACTAAGTCAGAGTCATGTGATTAAGGGCTTATGGCTTTGATGGAAGCCTTAAGACGTAAAACGTAAAGAAAAGGCATAGTCTTTAAGTTGTATGCTTGTGATGCATAATTAATGATATATTATTGGTCCATAACAGATTGTGATACTGTTGTGTTTGGACTTGAGAGTGGTTGGACTCTTGGCTTGGATTGATTGCTTGCAAGGTAAGCTTTCGTGTCCTCGGTTTAGCCATGTTGGGGTTCCACCATGTCCCATGGGGATGTGGTTTATGTATGCTGTGTTACATGCTTTTGATATTTGGAAATGATGTTGAGCTATTTTATACAATGTGCTTTTATGATATCCAATGTGGTGTCCATGAAGGGTCTTAAGATCTGGGAAAGAGTTTAGAGAGAAGTTAGAGGAAGAAGAGAATTAGAGAGAGAAGGAATTTGTCCAAACTTTTCTTGAATTCTCATTTTCCCGCCCCTCATGGGCTTTATACTGTTTTCCAATTACACTATCATTTTCTATTTAAAACTATTACATCACTGAAAATAATCTGACAAATGGGCTGGGGTTCTTATTGTGCGTTTGGGCCTCTTGTCCAGTGGCCCATTGGGTAAAGGCGCAACAACACCCTCCCCATGAAAATGGGCTTCGTCCGTGAGCCCAGTTAAAGTGCAGCCCGTTTGCACCGCGGGCCCAGCCAAGACACGTGACGCGTCTGGAAGGATCTGGAGCGTTGGAGAAGCTGGTGGAGACCAGCTGTCTGGCACTGTGGCGTGATTGGACCGCGAAGAGATAAGGCTCCTGTCTTTAGTCTGCTGATTGGCTGAGTGGGAGGCAGAAGTCGGACTCCAAAGGATAACCTTGGGAAGTGGTGGGAGGTCTGTCTCTTTCACTACTTGAGGTAGTGCCCTAGCAGAAAAATTTCTCTGAGCTTGTGCGTCCCTGAGTGGTGAAGATGGGTTGGTTGAAGACGATTCAGGTGGGGAAAAAAAAGAGAACGCCTTGTTCCTCTTTTTCTCTTGTCCAGCAATGGGGAGATCTGGGTTGTGTGTGGGTTGTGACTGTAAAGGTCTCGACTTTGGATGGGAAACAGAACCGAGTAGAGCTTCATCTTCCCAAGTAGAGTCCTCTGGTTGTAAACCACTCCACTGAACCAAGACCTGGGGAACCTGCCATCCCTGTCTCCAAACCGTACGGTGGGATACATAAGCCACGGGAATATGCGGCTGTGAGATGGACGGAGAGTCCAGAACCAAATCATGAACGTGATACTGGCCAGCCGGAAAGAAAGGACGAAGCAACGAAACGCGGAAGACGGGGTGTATACGAGCGGTCGGTGGTAAACGTAGACGATAAGCCACACTACCCACTCGCTCTAACACATCAAACGGTCCGTAAAATCGCAAGGCCAGTTTATTAGAGGACCGGCGGTGGACCGTGAGTTGCCGAAATGGTTGCAAACGGAGTAACACCATTGCACCGACAGCAAAGCTAAGTACTTTACGTTTTCGATCTGCTTGTATTTTCATCATTGTTTGTGCTTTGCGAAGATTTGCTTTTAATGAAGCAAGAATCTTGGTGCGGTTGTGCAGATCTGAATCGATGGCCTCCAGGGAAGAACTTCCCAGCGTATACGTCAACAAACAAGGCGGAGGACGGCCGTAAGTTGCCATGAAGGGTGACATGCCAATAGAACGGTGATGAGCTGTGTTGTAATGAAATTTTGCCCAACTCAGAAAGCGATGCCAAGCTTCAGGGTGTTCATGCACGAAACAACGCATGTATTGCTCTAAACTTCAGTTTATTCTTTCCGTCTGACCATCGGATTGGGGATGGTATGCTGAGCTGTACTGTAGATGGGTTCCATGCAAGGCAAATAATGTCTTCCAAAACTCACTTTGAAAAATAGGGTCACGGTCGCTCACAATGGACTTAGGAGGATCATGTAGTTTACCCACATTATCCCAAAACACCTGGGCCACTTTGGCAGCAGTATACTTAGCAGGAAGGGCCGAAAAATGAGCACCCTTAGTTAGTTTGTCCACCACTACTAAAATGGAAGAAAAACCGGCCGATGGTGGGAGATGAGTGATAAAATCCATGGATAAGTCAGACCATATCTGTTCAGGAATGGATAAAGGTTGAAGCAAACCATATGGGGCGTGGTTTGGAGCTTTACTTTTGTGACAAATTTCACATTGTCGAACAAAAGACTGAACATAATGTTTCATTGTTTTCCAAGTAAAATTTGCACTGAGCCGCATAAGGGTGCGACGGACGCCAGCATGACCACCAATTTTGGAAGAATGAAATTCCTGCAAAATAAGGGAAATAAGAGAAGATGCAACCGGAATGTACAAACGATGCTGGTAGTACAACAAGCCATGCTGAACACGCCATAGAGGCCACTTGGCCGGATGAATTTATAAATCCTTTATGATATGTGTAGCGTAATCATCTATCTGTAACTCCGACTGTAATAATGGACTGTATTGAGTAGTAGGAATAGTCATAGCAAGAAACGCTGGGGATAAATCTAGAGGAGTCCCCTCTGGCTGACGCGATAACACATCAGCTGCCGTATTTGTGTTGCCTGGCTTGTATTGTATGGTATAATTGAATCCCAACAGTTTAGCAAGAAACTGTTGCTGGTCAGGAGTTTGAATCACCTGTGACATCAAGTGAAACAAACTCTTGTGATCGGTTATGATGATAAAGGTTGAACCAAGCAAATACTGCCTCCATTTGGCAACAACAGTAGTAATAGCATACATTTCTCGAAGGTAAGTGGATTTAGACTGCATGAGTGGAGACAATTTCCTACTAAAAAATGGAATAGGATGATTGTCCTGTAGCAACACAGCACCCACACCAGAAGCATCAGTTTCCAGAATAAACGGCAACTTGAAATTGGGTAGAGCCAAAATAAGAGCATTAGTAAGTAACTCCTTTAAAGTGGCAAAGGCAGTAGTCGCCGCCTCAGACCAACGAAACCCATCTTTAGCCAATAAATCAGTTAGAGGAGCTGCTACCAAAGCATAACCCTTTATAAAGCGTCTATAATAACCAGCTAGTCCCAAAAAGGAATGCAACTGAGTGACCGATTTAGGGCGAGGCCATTCCCGAACAGCCTGGAGCTTGGATGGGTCAGGAGCAACACCTGTAGCGGAAATGATATGATCAAGAAATTGGATGGCAGGTACACCAAAACAACATTTAGTCATTTTAGCAAATAACTGATGATGACTCAATAATTGAAGAACCTGAGTCAGATGATGCGCATGGTCCTGCACCGATGGACTATATATTAGGATGTCATCAAAAAATATGACCATAAATCTCCGTAGTAGAGTAGAAAATATGGCATTCATCGTAGCCTGAAATGTGGAAGGAGCATTGGACAACCCAAATGGCATGACCAAAAACTCAAAATGTCCGGTGTGAGTTCAGAAAGCTGTCTTGTGAACATCCTTGGCAGCCATTTGGATCTGATGATACCCAGAACGTAAGTCCAGTTTAGAAAAAATCTTAGCACCATGTAGTTCATCCAGAAGCTCATCCACTGTAGGAATAGGAAATTTTTCGGGAACTGTAAGAGCATTAAGAGCCCGATAGTCCACACAAAAATGCCATGTCTCATCTTTTTGCGAATTAAGAGAACTGGAGAGCTAAAAGGGGACTGGCTGGGTTGAATGAGGCCATTCACTAACATTTCAGTCACCATTTTTTCTATTTCGGTTTTCTGGAAATGGGGATAACGATAAGGACGAACCTGGACAGGTTTGGAGTTAGGAATGAGGTTAATTTAGTGGTTAAAGGGTCGGTCGGGAGGTAAAGTGGTAGGAACATGAAAAACATGAGGAAACTGGTCAATTACCGCCTGTATGACTTGAGGAATTGGGGAAAGTGTTTCGGTGAGTAGCGGAGACGGTGGTGAACTAGTGAGGCACATAAAGCAAGATGACAAAGAGTCTTGGGCCACCAATTTATGAAACTGAGCATTCGAAATGGGAGTGGGAAAAGGAATGGTGTCCCCTTGTAAAGAAACCGTCGATCCCATATATTGAAAAGACATAGTCATGGAAGAATAGTCCGTCACAATGGGTCCCAAAGTAGCCAGCCACTGGACACCTAATACAAGGTCAGCCCCTTTAAGATCCAGAACAAATAAATCAACCGCAAAAGAGTGAGACTGGAGAAGTAAGGGTGTTGAAAGGCACGTAGCAGTGCAAGACAATGCATCTCCATTCCCCACATGCACTTGAAAGGGGGCAACGTGTTGAAGTGTCAACTTCAGAAATGTAGCCATGCGAGCAGTGATAAAATTATGAGTACTGCCGCCATCTATTAAGATCTGAACAGCGTTGCCCTTAATGGTACCTGTAAGACGAAACGAACGTGAACTGTGATGACCAAAAAGTGCATTAAAACTAATTTCTGGTAAAACTGGTGCAGGCGGAGGCTCATCGTCTGGAGGCACATCTTCAAGAGGAGGATCATCATCCGTTCCCTCGAGATAAAGCAAGGTTGCACGTCCTTTACACTTGTGGCTGAAAGAGTACGGCTCATCACAGTTGTAGCATAAGTTCTTCTCGCGTTTGACGAGCATCTCAGCGGAGATAGGCGTCTAATAGGTACGGCAGAGATAGGGCTAGGGAATGATGAAATAGGTTTAATGGATGGAGTGGAAGTGGATGAATTGGAGGTTTGGAAAGAGGTTTTCTGGTTAGATGGCCATTGGCGTTGGTAAGGTTTGGGTTCTGCAGCTTGATCCTCATAAACGCGAGCCAATGAATAAGCCTCATGATAATCCACAGGTCTGTGGGTTAACACAGAACAGTGAATGTGATTTTTTAACCCGGAAGTAAAAATATTGCGTGTAAAAGCAGCAGATACACCAGGTACTTTGCTAACCAATTTTTCAAAACTTGATTGATATTCCAAAACAGAACCAGTTTGCTTAATTTTAACAAGAGCTGCAGCTGGATCTTCAAATTCAGAGGGACCAAATCGGCGGTGTAAAGCCGTGCAAAAAGTACGCCAATCAGTCATAAGACCGTTTTGATCAGCACCATAAAACCAACTATCGACAGGATCACTTAAATGAAATGCAGCCAAATTCAACCGATCAGAGACAGGAACCTGATAAAAGGTAAAATACCGTTCAGTTGTAATGATCCAGGTGGTTGGATCTCCGGAAGAAAATCGTGGAAAATCCAGCTTCACTTGACGAGATCTAGAAGCTTCATGACCCGATGTAGATCCCGTAGAAGGACCAGATCCCAAAATCCCACGGACTGGTGAAGACTGTTGAATCTCCAAAAGACGAGTGAGATATTGCTGAAGACGATCCTGCGCTTCTTGCATCTGGATCTGAGACTCACGAAATTGAATATTAGAGTCTTGAAGAGTGAGAAATTGTTGTTGGCGAGACAACTCCGCAGCATGGAATTGTTGCTCCAAAGCATCCAGGCGTTGCTGGACATCTTTCAAACGTGTATTCTCTGCCATGAAAAGGAGGATGAGACAAGAATGAAAGCACCAATTGAAGGGTCTTAAGATCTGGGTTAAGAGTTTAGAGAGAAGTTAGAGGAAGAAGAGAATTAGAGAGAGAAAGAATTTGTCCAAACTTTCTTAATTTTCATTTTCCCGCCCCTCATGGGCTTTATATCCAATTATACTATCATTTTCTATCATTATCTATTTGAAACTATTACATCACTGAAAATAATCTGACAAGTGGGCTGGGGTTCTTATTATGCGTTTGGGCCTATTGTCCCGTGGCCCATTGGGTAAAGGCGCAACAGGATCATTTACTATTTTGGCATCCAGCAAAATCAGAGTTAGTATATCCGATGATCTCTAATTCATATAACCTCCGATATGTAAGCATATAGTCTTTTGTTCTCTTTAAATACCGCATAACCTTCTTGGCTTCTTTCCAATGATCCATTCCTGGATTGCTCAAGTATCTTCCTAACACTCCCACTATAAATGCTATATAAGGGTGAGTACAAACCTGGGCATACATAAGGCTTCCTACTGCCGAAGCATAAGGTACCTTTGTCATTTCTATCATCTCAAGCTTACCTTTAGGGCATTGGGCGAGACTAAAATTTTCTCCCCTAGATATGGGCGTATCTCCTGACGTACAATCCTTCATGCCAAATCTATCCAAAATCTCTTCAATGTAGGCCTTTTGTGATAATCGTAGGATACCTTGAGCGCGATCTCGAAGTATTTGTATTCCTAAGACAAAAGATGCATCACCAAGGTCCTCCATCTTAAAATATTTTCATGCTCTTGAAGAAACAAAATATAATCATCCAGAATTGCATTTTTCCTTTCTCTAGTGGATCTCCTTAATGGCACTTCTTGAGTTTGTTGAGTTTGTTCTATAGGTGGCATAGAGGGTGTTTCATTATTGTCTTGACCTAAAGCAATGTCAGGGACCAAAGCCTGTTCCATAACAATGCCATGAACAGGGACCTGATCATTAATTGCTTGTTCCGTAATTGCATCTTGAATGATGACAATATTAGGAAGAGAAATATAATTTTCTTCCTCATCAAAGACAACATTCCTTATTTTATCTTCCCCCTAAACTCAACATCCTCAAGGAATCAGTCATTTCCCGTCTCAAAAAAGGATCCTATAGTGGGGTTATAAAAATTAAAGCCTCGAGAGCGTTCAGCATATCCAACAAAATAGCAGCTCATTGTTCTTGAGTCCAACTTTCTTTCATTTGGCCTATAAGGCCTTGCTTCTGCTGGACTACCCCAAATGTGTAAATGCCTTATGCTAGGTTTCTTTCCATTCCATAGCTCATAAGGGGTTTTTTTCACTGCTTTGCTGGGAACCCTATTAAGGATATAAACTGCAGTCTTTAGTGCTTCTCCCCAAAGTGATTCTGGCAATGAAGAATGACTAAGCATACTCCTCACCATGTCTTTGAAAGTCCGATTTAACCTTTCTGCAACACCATTCATGCTAGGTTTACCTGGCATTGTGTATTGCGGGACGATTCCACACTCTTTTAGGAAGATCGCAAAGGGCCCTGGACGTTGTTCACCTGATCTATCAGATCTACCATAGTATTCACCACCACGATCAGATCTAATGGCCTTAATTTTCTTGCCTAACTGAAGTTCAACTCCAGCTTTAGATTCTTTGAACACATCGAATGATTTTGACTTCTCTCTAATCAAATATAGGTATCCAAATCTTGAATAGTCGTCTATGAATGTGATATAATATTGTTGACCATTCCAAGAGGCTATAGGGAATGATCCACAAATATCCGTATGAATCAATTCTAAGATGTCTGAAGCTCTGTTGGAACCTATTTTCCTTATGTTTGTCTGTTTCCCCTTTATGTATTCAATGCACACCTCAAAATAATCCAGATCAAGGGGTTCAAGAATTCCATCATTCACAAGCCTCTGAATTCTCTGTTTAGAGATATGACCTTAACGCTTGTGCCACAGAATGGCAGAATTCTCTTTTAACTTTCGCTTTGTACCATTTGCACTCGAGTGCAATATTTCATTATCAGTAGAAACAATATCAAGCATGTAAAGATTATCAATCAAAGAACTAGTACCAACAATATTTGAATTAAGCGAAAGACAAAATTTATCATTTCCAAATGAACAAGAATAACCAGATTTGTCCAAACTAGAAATAAAAATTAAATTCCGTCTAAATGACGGTGCAACAAATGTCTCAATCAAATCCAAATAAACACTAGTTTTTAACAATAATCTAAAATTCCCAATAGCTTGAACTGCAACCTTCTTGCCATCGCCCACAAAGATGTATCTCTCAACATTACTTGGCGGTCGGCTCCACAGGAAACCCTGCATAGTCATAATAATGTGAGTAGTAGCACCACAATCTACCCACCAACTATCAATAGGTACAGTAGCTAAATTAATTTCAGAATAAACTAAAGTGAGAGTCATACCCTTCTTTTCGCGCCATGCCTTGTATTTGGAACACTCTTTCTTCATGTGTCCAGATTTCTTACAAAAGAAGCAGGTGAATTCCCGGTCTTGCTTCTTTTGCTTCTTTGGCAAAGCATCCGCATTATCCTTAGCTCTCTTTCTTTTCTTGTCTTGAGAGGTTGATGCCAAGTGAACACTATCAGTCTTCTCTCCCTGTAACCTCTCTTCCTCTTGCACGCAGTGAGAAATGAGCTCATTAAGAGCCCATTTTTCCTTTTGAGTGTTATAACTCACCACAAATTGACCTTATTGTGCAGGAAGAGAGATAATAACTACGTACATGAGCAACTCAAAGGACAAGGTTTGACCAATTTCAGCCTTTTCATTTCGAGCAAAGTATTGCTCGAGTTCCTTCAGAAACAACTTGGCATCAGTAGTCTCAACAATCGAGCCCCTAAACGCCCCCGGAACGGAACGTTTCATGATCATCAAACACATGCGATTTGAGCGTTCCCACTTCTCGGTTTTATCCGTGTTTGGATTTTCCTGAGTGGAAGTGGGTTTCTCAGTCCTTAGCGAATTGTCGAGATCCATGCAGCCGAGAACAATTTCCACATTCTCTTTCCATAACCTGAAATTTGCCCCGTTAAGCATTGGAAGCATATTCATTTGAGCAACATAATTGGCAGCGGTAGCAGAAACTGTACAGAGAACAAAATAAGATAACATACTAATAACATGTCATATCATATATATTCAAACACCATCATAAATAAATTACATGCATGATATAGACAAATAATCCGAAGTAAAATGAGTTTATTATAAGATACCTAGCACAACATTAATATTTAGTCTGTGACAAAAATATCAACTTGTAAGTGGTACTCTTAATGTAGTAATCAAACATTGAGAATAAGTCCTGTCAAATCATAGCCTTCCTGTGGGCCGACTATGAATTACATGGAAAATTCTTGATAATTGTCACATATTTATTTCCACATGTATGTTTGTTACTTGGCCAAATAATAACCTTCCTGTGGACCGATCACTATCCGTAAAAGAAATAAACACACACATGATCCCACAACATATGTTATTTGGTCAAACAATAACCTTCCTTTGGGCCGATTATTATTTGCATAAATAAAATATATTTATATGACCAACCTATTTGAAATCAAATTAACCTTTATAAATTTGGCCAGTGTGGCGGCTAACAAATCTATTATCGTTTAATTCCAAATGTGAACATTGCGACCAACAAACCCATAAAAAATAATAATAATAAATATAAAAAATATTTATTATCAATTTTAATGTATTTTCATACATATTGTTTTCATCACAAAATAAATAAGGACACTGATATTAACAGTTATGAGACATTAGTATTTGCATTAAAACATGTGTTTAAGCAATCAATTGTCGCAACAGTATCACAATAAATCGCAAAAAAAAAATTACATATGGTTAAGACTATACTAATAACAATAAAAATCTTTAACTGCCAAAAATTCAAAACAGAGATATTTTCTCCCATAAAAAAACAACTGTTTTCGATTGTCTCTAATAATACCGTAAGCACAAAGTTTCAATAATAGATAAAATTTATTTTAATATCAGCAAAGACAAAACACGAAAACAACAAGAAAACATCTTGATTCAAAATCATATCAAATAATTATACAATAATCAATCCAAAAGCATCTGATATATATCATGCCTTTATTCAATTGAAAACCAAAAATGAAAAATTGCATCACAGATACCGAGGCTCCAAAAATCATAATGCAACTATATATATAAAAAAAAGTCAATGATATAACTTTTATCCAGAAAATGAAACTGCAGGGTCTATAACATACAACATATATAAACATATACATGTGATCCAGAATTAATAGTTTGTATCATATTGACTTTAAACCAAACATCTAATATTAGATTATCTTAAAAAATCAATGCATCGAAACCAGAAATACCAAAGTTTCAGACTTTATTCTTAATAAATAGAAAATAATTCATCTTGGAATCGTTTTCATATCGGCGACGGCCATAGCAAAGACTTGATACATAACCAGTATCTCTATTTAAAGTCATATATAAGGATCAAACCAAAACTTAATTCCCTCATGATTTAACATAACCTGGCTCTGATACTATTGTTGGGATTTTTTAATTCCTCTAAAACTTTTGGTGATAACAATCACCTACAAGCCAAGCTCCATCATTCCAAATCATAAAGAAATAAGAACACAAAGGTGGAGGCATACCTGTCACCACTGCAGCGGAATAACTTTGATCTTGTCTCTTGGGGTTTGTAGTCTTCCTCAGTCAAATCACCTTAAAACCGAATTCCTTAGTGTGTCGTCTCTCTCTTGATGGAGAAGAGAAACTAGGGTTGTCATTTGACGTCTTGGAGACCATAACCCTTATAGTGTTTTTAGCTTTATTATTGGGCCAATAAGCTCTCATTATACGTAGTTGGCCCAACACTGGTATCCACTCATTCAGCACATACTCCCTTAGGAATCTATTTGGGAATATTTAATTGATCACTTTAATTTATCCAATATATATATAAATAGCACAATATAATTATTAATATAATATATACCCACGATGATTATTAGCAAATATAATTTCCTAATAGAGAAAATAAAAGAGAGAATAAATGGCCATGCACATGACACAAGTGTTTACATAGTTTGGCAGTATGCCTACTCAGTCAAAGACAGATAAAAAAAATTCTACTAAAATAAAGTAGAGTACAAAAGGTGGAAATAACGGAAGCATTCAAACCTCAATCCCAATATACTTAATAATCCTTACCGGATAATACACAAAATTGAATACACAAACAAATATGGGAATAGAAGTGTTTAATTTTCACACTCGGTGCTTTGAACCAAATGAAGTTGACCCTTTATATAGTTGGGGAGTAGACAATTTCTTCAAGGTGAAGAAATGTTCTTATTGGACCACAATAAAATTGTGGCTACCTGCTACACTGAAACCTTCTTATTGAACCAACAACTTTGCAACTTGTGCTGCCAACAATATTGTGTTTTGTTTTTAGTCTCTTTGCTGCAAGTGATGCCGCTAACCCATAGTGCGACTGTTAACTTGCATCCATTTCACACATATCAAGGTTGCCAATTACATCAGTTTGCAGTGAACAAGTACCAATATTTGCATGTTACAAAATTTATATTAATTTCCAAGTACTAAGGCCGCAACTTATGTATTGCTTTTCTGACAACATAATCATTTATAAAAAATTATGTATCCTCTTTATTTGGGTCCAACTTCTGCATTAGATCACAATATTTTTGTGTGTCAAAAGAAGTGTGTTTATATTGTGTTTTTCCTTCCGATGATTGTTTACTTGAATGAAAGTAGCCAATGGTTTTGTGCGTTGGGGAAGCAAGCCCTAGCTATTCTTTAAACTTTTCTTTTTTAAATTTTGCTTTAAACTCTAATTCTTAAGAATGATTACCCATACACTACAAGAAAAAATGTATACTGCGACGGAATATCTGAGGCGGTCTCGAGAGAACGGGCTCTAAATTATTTTCACAGGCGGTTGTAGAGGCATTTTAGTAAACCGACTCAAAATAAGGATATTACTCAGGCGGTTTCTTTGTAACTGCATGCATTTGTTGAACAAGGAGGCGGTCTTGTAGGCGTTTGTAAAATTAGCCTGAAATTTATGTAATACACAGGCGGTTAGTCAAACCGCCTCGATATGAAGAATCGGAAAAAACAAAAAAAGTTGGGTAAGAGGAATCGAACTTGCACCATCCTCATTGAGGGTCTTCTTGAAACCACTAATCCAACTAGAAATTGTAAACAAGTAATGCAATATTTATGTCTTATTTAACAAGTTTTTCTTTCATTTTCATTAGGCGCGCTTGATTCCCTCCTTGTGAAAAAATAATAGTAACTTTTTTCTATCTTTCCTTTCAGTTTCATTAGGGTTTAGGTCCTTTCTCTTGAAATTGAAAGCTCCATTTTTTACCGTTTGTAAATTTCTCTCTGTGCTCACCGGTGGTGAAGGACGTTCTCACCGGTTGCTGGTGGTGTTCCCACGGTTGCTCTCAAAGGCATTCTCACGGTTGCTCGAAGAGTTGCTGTTGTGGACAGCAATCAGTTGAACTACTCAGGTGCCTTTTTGCATTCGAAGTCTTCTACATTTTCTTTCCTTTTTTTTTTCCTTTTTCTCTGCAGTCATAAACTTCTTTTGCATGTTCGATTTTATCCCTTTTGTTTTCCACAAGCCCTTTTTGTTTTCATATTGCTATTTCCCTGTGTTGTTTTGTTTGAGTACCCCCTTTTTAATTTTTCTTATTTGTTTTCGGGTTTGAGGTTCGAGCCATGGTTTTATTTGAGTTCTCAGTATTTATGAACTGGGGAAATGAAAAAGCAAGCATGGAGGTGTTGTATTTTTTGACTATTCATGTTGCATTTTTCTGTCAATTGATGTTTTTTCCTATGTATGTTTCTGTGCGCCGTTTGCTCATTGTTTTTCTATCAACAATAAAATAGTACCCCTTATTCAGTTCTTGAGTGGTTCTTTTGTATTTATGTGGGATATAAATGAAAATATACTCTTTTACGATATATACTCTTTTACGGCATGACTTCGTAGTTGGTACTCGAAAATTACATAACTATCCTGTTAAATGTGTCAACTGAACCCAAACAAATGCAAGCTCTAGTCGACCATTTTTGGTCCTTGTCAAGACATCATTATGGTACATGGTATTTTCCTAGGTAATATGAACTCATCATGATACCACAACATGGCAAAGTTACCAATATTTCTGCAGGAACAACAACCCTTATCAAAATGATGAAAACGGTTTTGATCTCTGACAATAATTCGTCGGTTGTAGATTTTTGAAACCATCTGCATGAATGTGTGACAATCACAACAAATTCTTAAATTTTTCACTATGTGAATGGGAATGCCTTGTGGGATAGTCGACAGTCCAAAGGAAAGAGCCATCTTCTCACTGTGAAGAGTTAGATGGCTCTCTTTTTCATGGTCTTCAATATCTAGAAAAACTTGATTGAGATCAGGTTCATATCCCTCCGACTTCAACTTAGACACAACCTCCTCTAACTTGGACAGAACGTCTTGGTTGTACCCCACATCCATGGCCTTCCCCACCAAGTTTTGTCCATCCCATTATTCAGTTCTTCTACAGTATCTGTTTGTTCAATGGGGTATGTCAATTTAAATTCCCGCTAACTTGGGTGGGTATTTTGTTCCTACCCAAGTTATTAGGAGTGATCCAGTACTTGCGTGTCATGAGATTATAGATTCAAACCTAATATTATTATTGTATTATAAAAAAAATAGTAGAATAATGATTAGCTCTCCTTAGGTGCAATTTGTGAAAGAGTTCTGAAGGATAGATAAGGAACGGAGAACAGGGAATATACAAGGAATGAACTTGGCATGTTAGCGTAATAACTTATAGTTCCATTCTTAGTTGGTACTATTCATGGGTAAAGTGTAAAATACATTAGTTGAATTATATTTAGTTCCCCATGTTTGGGGAGGTAGTGCAGAAGTTCTTGAACCATGGACTAGGAATTCAAATGGGGCTTAAGTAAAAAAAAGAGATCTTTTATTGGTACAAGTGTAGATCAGATTAAAACTTACATGTAAACAAGTGCTTGATATTTTACATTCAGAACATACCAACTCCCTACCCTATTGGATGTTTCTTCGAATGTAAAAGCACTAAAACATTGACATATAGACTATAGTTGTACTTGAGTTTATTACAACTTGGATAAAGAATTCTGACTAGCCAGTTAGAAATGCATTACCTTGTGCATAGCAGGAAAAATAAGGGTCACTTGTTGGGAATAACAAACTCTCTTCACTGCTGCAGAATGTTATCTTCTGAAGAAAGATCAATATCTTTCCATATATCATCCATAGAGAAACCTTGTTCACCTTGTTGATCTTCTCCCACCTTAACTTGGGTTGAGCCTATCAGATTAGGACCTCCAGTGTCATAAAAGCTTTCTTCCCCAGCCTTTTTGGAAGCATGTGAATCCACAGAATGATTGTTTGATTATATTGAGGACTGAACACTAGAAGGTGTTGGTGATGATGAAACTGCTCCTCCCCTATTTTTCTCTTGAGCCTTCTTCCTCATTTGAGTCCTCCAGTAATTCTTAATCTCATTATCAGTGCGCCCTGGTAATTCTGACTCTGAGGGTGTGCATCAACCAAAGACTCAATCCGAGCCTGAGTCACATGGGACTCAGACTCCATGCTAGGTGTTGTTTTGTTAATTCTGGAACTATTTTTCTCAGTCTTAAGATATTTATTTGGTAAATTATTAGAATTGGTAGGACACTGTTTGTAAGAACCCGCACCGCTAATTAAGGTAATTAGCGAATTAATTATGATAATTAGGAAATAATTCCATAATTGACCCTAATAATTATTATGAGGCTTTAATAATTACAATTAGTGGGTAAGAATGCTGAAAGTCGCTTTTCGGAATAAAAGCGCAGATACCGGTTCTGCTACTCGGTATAAATGCGTACCGGAAAAGTATCCCGGAAAATTATAACAAATGCATGATAATTACTAGAATATTATGTAGAACTTGTAAAACAAGTTTCAAGTCAAAATAACGTAATCTGATGCCAGAACTGATACTGGCTATGGAAAAGCGCGTACCGGAAAGGTGCTCCGAAAAATAAAATAAAAATATGACAAATCTTAGAAAAATGTCTAGGTCTAGAATCCGAAGTTTGGGATCAAGATTTTTTACTTTGCTATTAAGGCTAATATTGCGCGGTTAGTGGCTTGTGCCTATAAATAGACCCATTAAGGGCACACAACCCTAGGCAGACCATTTTGAACGTGAGTTTGGTGGCTGAAGGGGGGTGGTTACTGTTTCATTCCTTTCCTTCAACCCTTGAGGATCAAGTCTTCACCTTTGGCTTGGTTTCTCCTCCTTCTTCCTTCCTATACACTTGTGAGCATCCTTGTGGGAGTGAGAGGAGTGTTCTTGGGCAGTGTCAACTGCTGTGTGTGTGAGGTTTGAGGGCTGAGTTGGTGACTTGAGTGGCTTGAACCTTTGGCTTGGCATTGGCGGTGCCAAGGAGCCACCTTGTGGTGCAAGAACCCACCTTTGTGTTGTCATTTTCGTGCTCCTTCTTAGGCTGAGTTTGAAGTGTCTTGGGAGAGCTCCAAGAGCACACCTTGCTCTGTTTTGAGCTTTGGTAAGTTCCCTCACCTTTGATCTTAAGTTTTAATGCTTAAAGATGATGTCTTGGCCATGTTTAATGAGTAAACAAGAGGGTATAATGTATATGAACCTAAAATGGATTAAAGATGCATGCTTTAACGTGTACATGGATTAAAAGTTGGATCTTTGGGTTGGATATCCACGAAATGCAGAAACTGCATTCTGTCGTGAGATATCCGGATATTTGTCGAACAGATATCCGGATATCGATATCCGGATATTTGTCGAACAGATATCCGGATATCGATATCCGGATATGGTATCCGGATATTGATATCCGGATATGGGACCTGGGTATCCGGATATGGCATATCCGGATATGTCCAGTGTGATATCCGGATATGGCATATCCGGATATGCCCCTTCTGATATCCGGATATCATGGGTTCTCATAGAACAGTAGCCGTGCTGTGTGAACAGTAAGCTAGTGGGTGTGTGTGGACCCAAGTTTAAGGAAGTTGAACTTCTGTAATTAATGAACTAAGTCAGAATCATATGATTAAGGGCTTATGGCTTTGTTGGAAGCCTTAAGACGTAAAACGTAAAGGAAAGGCGTAGTCTTTAAGTTGTATGCTTGTGATACATAAATATTGATATATTATTGGTCCATATCAGATTGTGATACTGCTGTTTGTGGACTTGTGAGTGGTTGGACTCTTGGCTTGGATAGCTAGCTTGCAAGGTAAGCTTTCGTGTCCTCGGTTTAGCCATTTTGTTGTTCCACCATGTCCCATGGGGATGGGTTTATGCATGCTGTGTTACATGCTTTAATATTTTGGAAATGCTGTTGAGCTATTTATGTGCAATGTGCTTTTATGAGATGCATGTGGTGTCCACCTATACGGTAAGCCTGAGTATGTAGTACATACAAGATGGTGAGGCTGTGGGTGAGGTACAGGTAGCGTCCATGTACTCATGTAGGTATAGATGTATTCCTACATTTCTCTGGCCAGTAGATTTGATAAACACACATGGCATGATTAATTGCTGCATCGCATAGTTTTGAAACTTATATAGTAATTACTGTTTTTGGAACTTATATTACACATGTAAATGAGCTTGGGGTGGAAACTCCTTGAGGACCCCTTGTCTTACTGAGATTTCTTGTTAGAGATCTCATCCCACGTTTGGGGACGCTTATTTCAGGATCAGGTAATGTCGAGGGCTCAGGTGGCAGGAGGCCAGAGCTGAGCTGATATTATGATATGCTGATGTGCTGGATTGACTGTTATGTTTTCCGCTTTGATTATGTTGTTTATGTTGAGACTGTTGTTGGGCTTTGTGCCTTATTTGGTGAGCATGGGGTTTGTCCATGCCACATGGTTTGACTATTGTCTTTTAATTTAATGTTGTAATTAAGTATCAGGATTTTGACCCAGGCTGCGTGTTGTAGTCCTGTGGCTTTAGATACTCACATTATATTATGTACGAGGTATTCAGTTAGTTGTCTTGCAATTTACATACAGGCAGTATTTTATGAAATTGATTAAGTAATCAAGTTGGTTAAGTTTAATGACGTCATAATTGAATTAAAGAAAAAGTTATTCCGCATTTTAATTAAGCGTGGCTTAATACGATAGTATGTTAACAATCCGGGTTAACACGGGCTGTTACATTTTATGGTATCAAAGCACTTTCTAGGGAAAAGCCTGTATGTATTGCAATAACTTAGGATGTTTCGTTGCGTGTCTACTTTGCGTTCTCTCTGATTGGTGTGTGTGATGATAATGCATATGTGACCACATGGCGTGGGCCTGATCAACTCATTCTTTGTGTAACTTGTGCAGAGTCATGGTGCCACCAAGGAGGAACACGAGTACGAGCGAGGATCAATCGGATCCTATCCTGGCTGCATTGGCTGAGATGCAGGCGGCCCGACTAGCCGACCAGGAAGCCACGAGGTTGGCAAACCAGGCGATGCTGGACGCTATTCGAGATGCGAACCGGCGAGCCACGGCAGAGGTTCTGGAGGAGAACCGGATGGCCAACATGACGATGATGAGGGTCATGTTGGAGGAGTTGAGGGCTGGTCCTGCTGCTGGCTAGTGTCCTCCACCACCTCCACCGCCGCCACCGCCTCCACCTCCGCCTAGTCAACAAGAAGACACCCAGAGTCAGATGGGTGAGGGCAGTCACTTGACGGGGGCTATGCAGACTATCCCCGTATTTGCTGAGAATCGTGACGAGATTGATCGCCGGCTGAATGCTTTCCGCAAGCATAAACCACCTACTTTCGACGGATCTTATGATCTCATTGCTGCTGCTAGATGGCTTCAGGCGCTGGACAAGATTTTCCGGATCATGCAGTGCACCGATCCGCAGAAGCTGTTGTTCGCCACTTACATGCTGGAGGGCGAGGCCCATGAGTGGTGGACCAATCTTTCTCACATCTACGAGATGCAGGATCATGTAATGACGTGGCCATTCTTCGAGGAGAGCTTTCTGGGTCAGTATTTTCCCTATGACTCACAGGAGAGGAAGCAGGGAGAGTTTGACCGGTTGGTGCAGGGCTCGTTGACTGTCGACGAGTACCTGGCTAAGTTTAATGAGCTGGTGAAGTTTTCACACTTCAGGATGGCGAGGCCTACTCCTACATTCTTGGCTGCTAAGTTCCGCAGGGGACTTAGTGAGGACATTGCTGGACATCTTGCTGGTTCCGCTTCGAGAGACTTCGGGGCGTTGGTTCAGCAGTGCCGCGACATTGAGGACTACTGCCGTGCGAGTCAGGCCAAGAAGGCCAAGATTGAGGTGCCACAGAGCACTGGTGGTTCTACTCCCTGGAAGAACAAAAATTTTGCGAACAAGGGCAAGGGCAAACAGTTGGCGGCTAAGCAAGCGCCGAATCAGTTTAGAAAGACTGCTACCCAGGGGAATGCCGCTAGACCTCCTGCTCCCAGATGCTCGGGATGCGGGAAGTCACATTTTGGGCCGTGTTCTACCAGACAACTGATTTGTTTCCAGTGTGGCAAGGAGGGCCACTACTCCAGAGATTGCCCGACGGCGAGAGTTGCTGCAGTGCAGGCTGTGCCATTGCAGATGGTTCCTACTGGGGCACCAGCAGTGCCACCTACTACAGGGCGAGTATACACCCTTGATCGTCAGCAGTCGGACAGAGCTCCGAACCTGGTCAGAGGTACTGTTACCATTGGTGGTTCAGCTGTTGATGTGTTATTTGATTCCGGGGCAACGCACTCATTTGTTGCTACCCCTATTGCTGTGGGGCTTGAGTTGCCCAGTGATGTGCTTTCTCCACCGATGCGGGTGACCACCGCCACCGGAGAAAAATGTTTGACCTCCACTGTTCATCGCGATGTAGCGTTTCAGTGGGATGGCCGTGACTTCTCGGTAGATCTGATAGGATTGCCGATGGCCAACCTTGGGATTATTCTGGGCATGGATTGGTTGTCCAGAAACTGTGCACTGATTGATTGCTGTGCCAAGAAAGTGGTGATGTCTCCGGGTGGGTCCACAGCCAGTTTCTCACCGTTCATTTCAGTCCTGCAGGCGAGGAGGGCCTTGAGAGCAGGGGCATTTGGCTATGTCATGTTGGGAGGTTTGGTGAGTGGGACACAGGAGGATCTCACTGGCATTCCTGTGGTGAGGGAATTCCTCGAGGTGTTTCCCGAGGAGATTCCTGAGTTTCCACCGCAGAGGGAGATAGAGTTCTCCATAGACTTATTGCCTGGTGTGGGGCCTATATCGTTGGCTCCATACCGGATGTCGCCACCAGAGTTGGCGGAGCTGAAGAAGCATATTGAGGAGCTTTCAGCGAAAGATTTTATTCGGCCGAGTGTGTCTCCCTGGGGAGCACCGGTCATTTTTGTGAAAAAGAAAGATGGGACCATGCGGTTGTGCACCGACTACAGACAGTTGAACAAGGTGACAATTAAGAACAAGTATCCTCTTCCACGCATTGATGATTTGCTGGATCAGCTCAGGGGTGCTTGCGTATATTCCAAGATCGATCTCCGGTCCGGTTACCATCTGATACGGGTAAAGCCGGAGGATGTCCCAAAGACAGCGTTTCGCTCAAGGTACGGGCATTATGAGTACTTGGTGATTCCGTTTGGACTCACAAATGCACCCGCAGTGTTCATGGACTACATGAACAGGATCTTCCAGTCGTACCTGGATCAGTTTGTGATCGTCTTCATTGACGACATCTTGATTTACTCCAAGACGGAGGAGGAGCATACTGAGCACTTGAAGATTGTTTTGCAAGTGCTAAAAGAGAAAAAGCTTTATGCTAAGCCGTCAAAGTGTGAGTTTTGGCTCAAGGCGGTGAAATTTCTGGGTCATGTGATTTCCGCTGATGGAGTTGCAGTTGATCCTAACAAGATTGAGGCCGTGATGGATTGGGAGAGGCCCAAGACGGTTACAGAAGTGAGAAGCTTCTTGGGTTTGGCAGGCTACTATAGGAGGTTCATAGAAGGATTCTCCAAAATGGTGCTACCGATGACTCGCCTGACCCGAAAGGAGACTCCATTCGTGTGGACACATGAGTGTGAGGAGTGTTTCCAGGAGTTGAAGGAGAGACTGATTACTGCTCCAGTGTTAGTTCTTCCTGATCCTGCGGAACAGTTTGAGTTATACTGCGATGCCTCTGGTAAAGGACTAGGCTGTGTGCTGATGCAGAAAGGGAAGGCTGTTGCCTATGCTTCAAGACAGTTGAAACCTCATGAGGAGAACTACCCGACTCACGACTTGGAGTTGGCAGCCATTGTTTTTGCTTTCAAGATTTGGAGGCATTACCTGTTTGGCATTAAGTTTGCTGTATTCAGTGATCACAAGAGCCTAAAGTATCTGTTTGACCAGAAAGAGTTGAACATGAGACAGCGAAGATGGATGGAGTTCTTGAAGGACTACGACTTTGAGTTGAGGTATCACCCTGGCAAGGCCAATGTGGTAGCCGATGCTTTGAGTCGGAAATCCGTGAGCTTATCCAGCTTGATGATAAACGACTACGAGGTAATTGAAAAGTTCAGAGACTTGAGAGTGAACTCCTTGTTTGGGGGTGCACTGCTTGAGATGGAAACAGCAGAAGTGATTAATGAGCTGATGGAAAAGATTAAAGAGGCGCAAGTGCAAAGAGAGTGCCTTGATTATGTGAAGAACCAAGACGGTGTGTCTTGGAACGAGGATGGTTTGCTGCTGTTCCAGAAGAGGATTGTTATTCCTCGAGGGCCACTGACCGAAGAGGTTATGGCAGAGGCTCATAAGGGCCGGTTCACTATCCACCCTGGTGCTACAAAAATGTACCAGGACTTAAAAAGGAATTTTTGGTGGCCGGGCATGAAGAAAGACATAGCGGTCTACGTGTCCAAGTGTTTGATATGTCAGAAAGTGAAGATCGAGCACCAGAAACCGTCTGGTAAACTTCAACCTCTGGAGATTCCACAGTGGAAGTGGGAGAGTATTTCCATGGACTTTGTGGTGGGACTGCCTAAAACTCAGGCTGGTTGTGACTCTATTTGGGTCATAGTGGACAGATTGACCAAGTCTGCCCACTTTCTTCCAGTGAAGGTGAGCTTCACTACAGAGCAGTTGGCCAAGCTTTATGTCCGCGAGATTGTGAGGCTTCACGGGGTGCCCGAGAGTATCATCAGTGATAGGGACCCGAAGTTCACATCTCGGTTCTGGGAGGCACTGCAGGAAGCTTTTGATACGCAGTTGAGATTGAGTACCGCCTATCACCCTCAGACTGACGGACAGACTGAGCGGACCATCCAGACATTGGAGGACATGTTGAGAGCTTGCACGTTGGAGCAGGGATCAGCATGGGATAGGTACCTTCCGTTGGTAGAATTCTCGTACAACAATAGTTTTCATGCTAGTCTGGGCATGGCACCCTACGAGGCGCTGTATGGTAGGAGGTGTCGGACTCCTACTTGCTGGTCTGAGGTTGGAGATAAAGAGCTATTCAGCTTGGACTTTGTCCAAGATACTACCCTACAGATCCAGATGATCAGGGAAAAGTTGAAGCAGGCACAGAATCGCCAGAAAAGCTACTATGATGTCAAGCATCGACCACTGGAGTTCAGTGAGGGTGAGCACGTGTTTGTGAAACTTTCACCTGTCACCGGTGTTGGACGGGCACTCGGAGTGAGGAAGTTGAGCCCTCGATTCATTGGGCCTTACCAGATCCTTGGTAGAGTAGGACCAGTTGCCTATCGACTCGCCTTGCCTCCGAACCTAGCCAACATCCACGACGTGTTTCACGTGTCTCAGCTACGGAAGTACATAGCAGACCCTTCACACGTGGTGCAGCCGGATGATGTGGAGGTTCGGGAGAACCTAAAGACTCCCGTCGGACCACTCAAGATTCTCGATCGAGGCGAGAAACAGCTTAGGAGCAAGATCATTCCGATGGTCAAGGTGCAGTGGACTGGGCGTAGTCCCGAGGAGTGCACGTGGGAGCGAGAGGATGAGCTTCTCCGACAGTATCCCGACTTTCGAGACAGGTATGTTTCTGATTTTGAGGACAAAATCCTTAAAAAGGTGGGGTGAATGTAAGAACCCGCACCGCTAATTAAGGTAATTAGCGAATTAATTATGATAATTAGGAAATAATTCCATAATTGACCCTAATAATTATTATGAGGATTTAATAATTACAATTAGTGGGTAAGAATGCTGAAAGTCGCTTTTCGGAAGAAAAGCGCAGATACCGGTTCTGCTACTCGGTATAAATGCGTACCGGAAAAGTATCCCGGAAAATTATAACAAATGCATGATAATTACTAGAATATTATGTAGAACTTGTAAAACAAGTTTCAAGTCAAAATAACATAATCTGATGCCAGAACTGATACTGGCTATGGAAAAGCGCGTACCGGAAAGGTGCTCCGAAAAATAAAATAAAAATATGACAAATCTTAGAAAAATGTCTAGGTCTAGAATCCGAAGTTTGGGATCAAGATTTTTTACTTTGCTATTAAGGCTAATACTGCGCGGTTAGTGGCTTGTGCCTATAAATAGACCCATTAAGGGCACATAACCCTAGGCAGACCATTTTGAACGTGAGTTTAGTGGCTGAAGGGGGGTGGTTACTGTTTCATTCCTTTCCTTCAACCCTTGAGGATCAAGTCTTCACCTTTGGCTTGGTTTCTCCTCCTTCTTCCTTCCTATACACTTGTGAGCATCCTTGTGGGAGTGAGAGGAGTGTTCTTGGGCAGTGTCAACTGCTGTGTGTGTGAGGTTTGAGGGCTGAGTTGGTGACTTGAGTGGCTTGAACCTTTGGCTTGGCATTGGTGGTGCCAAGGAGCCACCTTGTGGTGCAAGAACCCACCTTTGTGTTGTCATTTTCGTGCTCCTTCTTAGGCTGAGTTTGAAGTGTCTTGGGAGAGCTCCAAGAGCACACCTTGCTCTGTTTTGAGCTTTGGTAAGTTCCCTCACCTTTGATCTTAAGTTTTAATGCTTAAAGATGATGTCTTGGCCATGTTTAATGAGTAAACAAGAGGGTATAATGTATATGAACCTAAAATGGATTAAAGATGCATGCTTTAACGTGTACATGGATTAAAAGTTGGATCTTTGGGTTGGATATCCACGAAATGCAGAAACTGCATTCTGTCGTGAGATATCCGGATATTTGTCGAACAGATATCCGGATATCGATATCCGGATATGGTATCCGGATATTGATATCCGGATATGGGACCTGGGTATCCGGATATGGCATATCCGGATATGTCCAGTGTGATATCCGGATATGGCATATCCGGATATGCCCCTTCTGATATCCGGATATCCTGGGTTCTCACAGAACAGTAGCCGTGCTGTGTGAACAGTAAGCTAGTGGGTGTGTGTGGACCCAAGTTTAAGGAAGTTGAACTTCTGTAATTAATGAACTAAGTCAGAATCATATGATTAAGGGCTTATGGCTTTGTTGGAAGCCTTAAGACGTAAAACGTAAAGGAAAGGCGTAGTCTTTAAGTTGTATGCTTGTGATACATAAATATTGATGTATTATTGGTCCATATCAGATTGTGATACTGCTGTTTGTGGACTTGTGAGTGGTTGGACTCTTGGCTTGGATAGCTAGCTTGCAAGGTAAGCTTTCGTGTCCTCGGTTTAGCCATTTTTTTGTTCCACCATGTCCCATGGGGATGGGTTTATGCATGCTGTGTTACATGCTTTAATATTTTGGAAATGCTGTTGAGCTATTTATGTGCAATGTGCTTTTATGAGATGCATGTGGTGTCCACCTATACGGTAAGCCTGAGTATGTAGTACATACAAGATGGTGAGGCTGTGGGTGAGGTACAGGTAGCGTCCATGTACTCATGTAGGTATAGACGTATTCCTACATTTCTCTGGCCAGTAGATTTGATAAACACACATGGCATGATTAATTACTGCATCGCATAGTTTTGAAACTTATATTGTAAATACTGTTTTTGGAACTTATATTACACATGTAAGTGAGCTTGGGGTGGAAACTCCTTGAGGACCCCTTGTCTTACTGAGATTTCTTGTTAGAGATCTCACCCCACGTTTGGGGACGCTTATTTCAGGATCAGGTAATGTCGAGGGCTCAGGTGGCAGGAGGCCAGAGCTGAGCTGATATTATGATATGCTGACGTGCTGGATTGACTGTTATGTTTTCCGCTTTGATTATGTTGTTTATGTTGAGACTGTTGTTGGGCTTTGTGCCTTATTTGGTGAGCATGGGGTTTGTCCATGCCACATGGTTTGACTATTGTCTTTTAATTTAATGTTGTAATTAAGTATCAGGATTTTGACCCAGGCTGCGTGTTGTAGTCCTGTGGCTTTAGATACTCACATTATATTATGTACGAGGTATTCAGTTAGTTGTCTTGCAATTTACATACAGGCAGTATTTTATGAAATTGATTAAGTAATCAAGTTGGTTAAGTTTAATGACGTCATAATTGAATTAAAGAAAAAGTTATTCCGCATTTTAATTAAGCGTGGCTTAATACGATAGTATGTTAACAATCCGGGTTAACACGGGCTGTTACATTGTTCCTCTTTCGTTGAAAAGTTACATGATCTTCTAAGCCTATATAGTGGCCTTCCATTCCTGAAATCCATTGCGGCAATCGTAAAAGAAGTTCACAGTGGAAAAATATCACCAAGTGGTGCCATGACTGTAGCAGCGGCAGCAGTAACACGTTGGTGTTAGAGGTTTCTAAGTTTTTTTCTTTCTTTCCCTTTCTATCAAAGAATTTTTTTGTTTTAGAAATCTGCTGTCTTCCTAAAAAATCCCTCATTTCTCTCTTTCAGTATTTCTGTTCTTTTCCTTTTTTGCACTACCTTTCCCTTTTGAAAACTTCCCAACCAACCTAAAAGAAAGCCCCTTTTAACAATCAAGGTCTTTGATATTTATAGAGTCAAGGGCTGAGTTTTTTTTTTATTTTCTTTCGCTTCCTAAACACGGTTCCCCTGCTTTCTTATCCTCTACTTGCCTTATTTTCAGAGTGAATGGATAAGTCTTGGATTACAAAACCGCGAAATTCAATTGAGTATGGTGAAGGAGTCAGGAGATTTATTGATTTTGCTTTTCAACATAGTGCAATTGAAGGAAAAATCTTATGCCCTTGCTCGCCTTGTGGTTTTATAAAGTGGTTGTCAAAAGAGACAGTGTATGATCATTTGTTGTGCAAGAAATTCCCTGAAGGATACACATTTTGGTTCTATCATGGAGAGTCAAATGAGGGGTCAACTAGTAATGTTGCTAGCCGAGCTGAGTCACAGGGTGCAGGAGACCAGAATGTTGATGTAGATCCAATGTTGGACATGATCAATGATGCATTTGGCATAAATAGGCAACGTGACAGTGACATACAATTTGGGTCAGATGAAAACATTGCCCAAGGGGGGAACAAATTATGAAGAAGTAAATCGAGACAAGGAATTTTTTGAATTAGCAAGAGAAGGGGAACAACCATTATATGAAGGGTGTCATAAATATTCAAAGCTTTCCTTTATTGTGAAGTTGTATCATATTAAGTGCTTATGTAAGATGACTGACAAGTCCATGACTATGATATTAGAGCTTTTGCATGATGCATTTGAACATGCCAAGATTCCATCTTCATTCTATGAGGCAAAGAAGACTATCACCAAGTTAGGATTGGACTACCAGAAGATAGATGTTTGTCCAAAAAATTATATGTTGTTTTGGGGAGCATAAGATGAAGATAGACAAATTTGCAAGGTTTGTAATGCATCTAGATGGAAACCACCTGTTAAAGAAGGTGACCGTACATGTTCTCAACAAGGAAGAAAGAAGCGTAATGTGGCTGCAAAAGTTGTTCGATACTTTCCCCTTAAACCACGCTTGCAAAGATTATTTTTATCAACGAAGACTGCCGAAGATATGAGATGGCATGCAATGCATGGTAACAATGATGGCTTAATGAGACATCCTAGAGACTCTGAAGCATGGAAGAAGTTTGATGAGTTGCACACATCATTTGCTTCAGACCCACGAAATGTGCGACTCGGTTTAGCCACTGATGGTTTTAATCCTTTTGGTAATATGAGTGCTAGTTACAGTATTTGGCCAATCATTTTGATTCCGTATAACACCCCTCCATGGTTGTGTATGAAGTCGTCAGCTTTTATTATTTCAACTATAATACCTGGTAAAAGAATGCCAATTAATGACATTGATGTGTTCTTACAACCTTTGATCAAAGAGTTGAAAGAATTATGGCAGGATGGTGTAGATACTTATGACGCTTTCTCACGGGAGATGTTCAAATTATATGCATCATTGATGTGGACGATTAGTGATTTTCCTGGCTTAGGAAATCTATCTGGCTGGAACACATACACTGGCCTAGCATGCCCATCATGCAACATGGATTTTGAACCTTGTCGTCTTTATCATAGTAAAAAGTGGTGTTTTATGGGTCATCGACGCTTTCTTGACCAAAGACATAGATTTAGATTGAACAAGGTTCGATTTAATGGAAAGCAAGATGTGCATAATCCTCTAAGGTTGTTGTCTGGTTGTGAAATACTTGAACAAGTTACAAATATTAATGTCACTTTCGGTCGAGCACCCGAAGTTAGTGGAAGAAGAAAAAGAGGACGTGCTAGTGATCGTGATGCACGTGGCAACACCCAGCAATGGAAAAAGAAAAGCATTTTTTTGAACTTCCATATTGGAGGCATAATTTATTGCGTCACAATCTTGACATGATGCACATTGAGAAAAATGTGTGTGACAATATCATTTACACATTACTTAATGATGCCTCTAAGTCAAAAGATCACATGAATGCTCGAAAAGATCTTGTAAGAATGGGTTGTAAGCATGACCTTTGGCCAGATGAGAATGGAAAATATCCTTTAGCAATCTATGCAATGACTAATCAAGGCAAGAAGATGTTTCTAACAACATTGAGGAATATCAGTGTACCAGATGGTTATGCAAGCAACATTTCTAGGTGCATTGATGTCGATTCTATGCGGTTGAATGGAATGTTGAAAAGTCATGATTGTCATATATTGATTGAGCAATTACTGCCATTGGCCACAAGAGTATCATTGCCTGATAATGTTTCAAGCATTTTAATTGAGTTGTGTTCATTCTTCAAACAACTGTGCGACAATGTGTTGAATGTTGAGAAATTGGATTTATTGCAATGTCAAGTAGTGGTCACCCTATGCCATTTGGAAATGTTATTTCCTCCATCATTCTTCACAGTCATGGTTCATTTGATTGTTCATCTTGTTGAGGAAGCTAAGCTTGGAGGTCCTGTGCATTATCGATGGATGTATCCTATTGAGAGATACTTAGGACAATTGAAATCATATGTTCGTAATAGAGCTCGACCAGAAGGGTCTATAGCACAAGGTTACCTAATGCAAGAAATTCTTACATTTTGTTCAAGGTACATAGATAATATTGAGACTCGATGGAATCGACCTGGGCGTGTCGATGATGTGCCTAATGATGTGCAAGATAAGTCACGCATGGATGAAATCTTTCCCCAAGTAGGAAAGGCAATCGGTGCATCATCTTATTTCAATCTAACATCAATGCAGAGGTTACAGGCTCATAGACATGTGTTGACGAATTTTCCACTTGTTGAACCATACCTCCAGTAAGTGAACCTCATTGATTTTTTTAAGCATGCTATTGTTATTCATGTTCTAACTTTAGTTATTTATTTAGGGAGTTTCGTAGAGATGTGAAGAGGCAACTAAGAAGGACTAATCGAAGTCATGTTGCCTATTATATAATAGATTCAATTCTCGCAGTTATAGGGTTTGCATGACAACCATTCTATTCCCTAGCACTATTTCTGAAGAAAAAAAATTCTTTTCTATTTCTGTGCCTTTGAGCAATTTCTGAGAAAAAAATGTTTGATAATATGTTCAATTTTTATTCCGAGAATGAAAATTTTGTTTGATAACACAACAAATAATATAATAAAAAATAATTTTAATTAAATATAAATAATTTCGGATCATCACTTTCTTCTTTATATGGTGTGGTAGTGTTGGTGGGGGCGGCGGGGGTGGCATGGTCGTGGTGGTGGCGACAGGGACAGCGGTACGATAGTGGTGGTGGCAATAACGTGGTGATGATAGTGGTGGTGGTTGTGACGACAGTGGCTGTGGCGATGGCGGTGGTGATGGTGGAGGTGGCGGCAGTGACTGCGATAATGGTGGTGGAGATGGTGGTTGGTGGCCGGGACAATGGTAGCAGTGGCATGGTGGTTGTGGTTGTGGTGGCATCATGGTGGAGGTGACAGTGGCTGCAACGGTTGCGGTGGTGGTAGGTGACAGTGGTGGTGGTGATGGTAGTGGTGGGGGTGGTGTAATGATAGCGATGGTCGTGGTGGTGACAGAAGTGGCTGTGACGATAATGGTGGTGCTGGTGGCGATGGCATGGTGATAGTAGTGGCAGGGGTGGTGGTGGTGACGTTAGTGGCTGTGATTATGGTGGTGGTGGCGGCTGCGGTGACAGTAGTTGCTGCGACAATGGTAGTGGTGGTTGGTGACAGTGGTGGTGATGGTAACGGTGGCGTCGCGGTGGTGGTAGTGGTGGCGTCGCGGTGGTGGTAGTGGTGGCGATGGCGGTGACGACGGTGGTTGCAATGATGGTGGTGGTGGTGACAGTAGTGGCTGTGACGATGGTGGTGGTGGTGGTGGCGATGGCGTGGCTGTGACGATGGTGGTGGTGATTGGTGGTGGCAGCGGCGACGACAGCGACAGTAGGGGCTGCGACAATGGTAGTGGTGGTTGGTGACAGTGGTGGTGATGGTAGCGGTGGGGTCGTGGTGGTGGCAGTGGTGGCGATGGTGGTGGTGACGATAGTGGTTGCAATAATGGTGGTGGTTGTTGATGGCGATAGTGGTGATGGTGGTTGTTGATGGCGATAGTGGTGATGGTGGTTGTTGATGCGGTAGTGGTGATGGTGACAGTGATAGTGGTGGTGGTGGTGACAGTGGCATGGTGGTAGTGATAGGTGGAGGTGGTGGTGATCGTGGCGGTGGGGGTGGTGACGATGACACTAGTGGTACGACGACGGCGGCGACGATAGTGGCGGTGGTCGTGTTGGGATGATGGTAGTGGTGGTGGTGATGATGGTGGAGGTGGAGAGTGATTGAGAGAGATAAATGTTTCTCATTTTATGCTCGGGAACAAAAAAACAGAAATTTTTTTATTTTTTTCTGTTTCCCAGCACAAAAATTAAACTGGTTCATCCCGGGAACAAAAAAATAAACTAATTTTACCAAACGAGTTTTCTATCCATTTATGTTCCCGGGAACAGAAATTAAAAAAAATGATTACGGGAAGGTTTCATGCACACCCATAGCATCATTCCAAAAGAAGATATCTATGGGAATGAATTCTCTCATATTAAAATTTGACATGACTGGGTCACGTGAAATTTTTATGTCTATCTCTCTCTTTATTAATGAAAATTGGATCCCATCTATTTAATGCATGTGAAGAGAAATATAGACACAAAAATTTCACATGACTAGGTCATGTAAAATTTTAACATGAGAGGATTTACTCTTGACATCAATAGATATTGCGAAATGTCATTGGGTAAGATTGCATTAATGATTTTTATATTTTTCTAACATACCCCTTATACGAGAGTTCATTGGGCTTGGAAGGTAGATGATGCATCAGGCTCAGTCTATATGTGCTAAGAAACTCTACAAATATTTAATTATTATTATTTTAATAGAATAAAGGGCGGCAATGATAGAACTTGTGACCACTTGATACTAAGACTCTGATACCATGTAAAACGTCAATTATAACTATTAAAATAGGTCAACCAGTCCCATTGTGGGTTAGTGCCAAAAATCCCACAAGGCCAAATGACCTAGAGTAATAAGACTCATAACGGCCAAAAGCCCTATGGGCAAGGGCCATCCTGCCAGCTATTCAAAATTATAATTTTTTAAAAAATATTTTATTTTTAAAAAAATATTTTATTTTTAATATATTCAATACATTCAAAATTCTTTTAACAAATAAATATTTAAAACTTTTATAAAATATTCTATACAAAATATAATTTTTGCATAATTTAATGTTTTAATAAAATAATATTTGTACACAAATACATAACTAAAAATGTAAACAAAAATTTAATTGAAAATAATATAAGCCATACCCAACAAACTAGAGCTGACTATATTAGAGCTCTATAGATTTCCACTCATTTCAGTTGCACCAAATAACTGAGTCCTGTTATTTATTTTTGGCACAAGTTCACGTGCTCTTCTCTCATGCAATTACATTTCAATTGTGCAGTTATAATATCTGTTAGCACTGGTTTTATTCTGGTATTCTATTAGCTGCTATATATAGAGACCTACCGTATTGATTTAGTGTAATGATTCAATGAAAGTTTCAATTCAATATCTTCTAAGTTCCTTCATTCTTCACCTTCTCTGATTGTAATAGAATAATTGCTAATCTGTATGTATTAAATAATGAATTTTTTTAAAATATAGTTAACTTGAAGCAAATACGTGGTTAATAAGGATGGATTAATGACACGAAAATTGGATAAACAATAACCCGGCCACTTTATTTTAAGGAAAAAATATTTATGTTTTTACTGCTAAAATTTTTTTCTGCCACACATAAAAATGAATGAGTCCCACAAATATTTTCTTTTTCTCCTCTTTATAATGGGACCCACTAACTTTTATGTGAATATAGCTAAAGAAGCCTGGTTGGGCTATTCTTTACTTAATAGGCAACAACACCAAATTGAAAACAGTAAAAATTTGGCAGAAAAAAAAATAAAATTGAAACACATATGAACAACTTGGCCTTAAGCCCATTTGGCCAGAAGAGACATACAACCAGCTCCAATGAGAAGAGATAGATTGGCTCCTAATTGAAGCCTTCCACTTTTTTGCATCCTTGGACTCATAAAATCAGCTGCAAGAAGATCTACAAGTGCCATATATATTAAGATCCCAGATGATGCTGCATTGAAGGTCCCTTGCACAATTAGTGCAGTTGGACTGTTTTCATGATAAACATTTGTGATCCCTATACCTATTGCAATCCCTACTGGAGTAGTTAAAGCAAAGAACAATCCCATGATTGTAACTGATAGCGTCTTCAATTTTGCCTGCAATAATTTCACTTCCCAAAAGTCACAAACCAATGTAGGTTTTATCTTTTATAAGAATTATGTCCTGGGAAAAGTGATTGTGTAATGTTATAGAGATTCGTTTTTCGTGCCAGAGTTTTTTTTACTGTGGCCCCACAAAATATTGTGAGTGTAGGAAAGTTTCTCTGATCATGTTAAATGATAGATGATAAACCCTTTATCTTCTCTATTTTTTCACTAGAGATGTAACTGAAATATAAAATATCATATCTATTATTGCTAAAGTAATTGTATAGATACACAGAGAGAGCCAAATGTGTGGTGTGACCAACAATGAACGAAAGTCTAACATCTGTTTTAACAGTGTCTTCAAAAAGTTCATTTTTTTTCCACTACTTTTGAGGTATAAAAGCTGGGAAATATGTCTCTAATGCAAATATAAAAAGTGGTGGGACCCCATTTTTTCATTTGAATAGGAAAAAACAACCACAACCAACAAATGCATAGGTTTTAAAGTGTTGACTAGTTATTTTTAATAATTATTTTAATGATTCAAAAATATTAAAAAAAAGATTTTTTTTAATTTAATCTAATAAAAAATAATATTTTCTATGAGAGGAGATAAAGCTACTTTCGGATTTAATATAAAAATAAGTGATATCATTTTGAGATTTGAAAGAATTATTACAGGATATTTTTAGAAATTTTATTTTATAAAATAGAAACAAAATTTCATAAATATCCTGTATTTTTTTAATTCTCAAACTATTTTTAAATTGTAGAAAAAGATAATTTATCTCATTTAACGGAAAAAATATAAAAATTAAACAATTACGTACGTATAGGATTGCTTAAAAACTTGATGATTAATCATCCAAACTTTTATTCTTTCTTGGAAACTTCCTAGAGAGATACTAATTTTACTCACCGAACAATCACATGGCTCCCAATCGCAAAAATCTCAATAGAAAGTAATTTTTCTCTTTTGTGTGTGTGTGTCGGTGCTTAGACCGTGATATAGTTTAATCAGAACATATTAGATGCAAGTGAACAACCACTTATCTTAATGATAATACTATATAGTACCTGAGTTATGCAACTTCCAAGTCCCATACCCTCAAAGAACTGGTGAAAAGTCAAAGCAGCCACTAAGGGCTTTATTGTCTTTGGATTCTCTGAGGCTCCCACAGAAATTCCTATTATGACTGAATGAACCACAATTCCCAGCTCCAACACCTATAATGCAATCAAAACCCTCAATCACAATCAATAACAATTCAAAATTCAAAAATCATCATCAACAAAACAACTCTCGGTTCAAGTGGCCGTAAAGAGCTTTCGAGCTTTCGACCCTGAAGGGCCGGCTTAACTCAGCGGTAAGCTTGCTTGCCGTGGTGTGTCAGGTAGCGGGTTCGAATCAGTTTCTTTGCAAAAAGCAGGGAAGAACTGCTAGAGTATTCCCTTCCCAAGACACTCACGAATTGGGTATTTGAATTGGGTTGGCCCTTTAAGATGAGAAGAAAACCCTATATTTGAAAATAAAAAAATTAAATATACTACCTGTGATATGACCCGATGTCGAAGAAGCTCTGAGGACTCAGAAGGAACATTTCCATGTGCATGACCATGTGCTGCATGTGTGTGAACATGCACATGCCCTTCATGCCCTGGTTCCTTCTCCAAATCCCCAGACTCAACTTGAGTACCCTTAAAATGATATTTCTGAAAATAAGCAGTGGCATAAGTATCAACCATAAGGGTACCCATAGCAGTGCACATAGCCACAAATCCAGTGAATGGAAAATCTCCCCATGGATGCGCATTTAAACAAGGTGATGTAAGATCATTAAATGCATCAGGCAACACATGAATAAAACCAGTGGCCAAAATAACACCCGCAGCAAAGGCCTTAATTACAAAGAAAATATCCTTCTCAGGGCTTAGAGCAGGTATAAATTTACCAAGGAATGGGATACAAACACCAATTGCACTACAAACTAGTATTGATACTAAAGCTGCTATTTTGTATCTAAGAGCTTTGGCTTTATCTCGAACATCATCTCCTGGGTCACATGTGCAATCACCAACAACTAAAGTTGGGAGTACAAGGAACACAAAGATAGAAAAAGTCAAGAGTTGTATGTTTCTCTTAAACCAGGCCATGATGATAGGATACGAGGATGCTTGAAAGTGTAACAAAAAAGAGAAAAAGGATGATATATATTGGGTTACGGTGGGTCCTAAAAGTCAGGATTAATAGGAGATTTCGAGGAACATTTACATTGATGCCAACGAATCGCTATGGTTTTATTTATTTATTAATTTCTTGAACAACAGTGTGTTGTAAAATGTCGACATGATGTGTAACATATGATAAAAAGATATTTTTAAAATGGGTTTAGATATAGAAGTCCACTCTTGAAAGGGAAAAATATGTACATTATGTCGAAACTTGATTTGAAGCGTGCTAAGAGACGTAAGAAAGAAATAAACACAAAAAATAGAGTTCATGGTCAACGATGTCAGTTTCGATTTTCAAAAACCACCAAACTAATTACTCTCAAGAAAGAAAAGAATAACAAAGTAGGGACTACAAGAAACAAAAACAATGAAGAAAAGAGGAACGTTTCAGGCCTCAGCAGTCATTGCTGAATCTTAACTAATTATTGTACCCAACGGAGAGTCAACCATGTATTTTTTATCAATTCCGGGCATATTTGTTGGATAGTATATGATAAGGTCTGATAGTACAAGATCTGATTGTATAAGACCTGATTAAATTTTAATACTATCAAACGTTTGGTATGGTATTGTATAAAATAATATCCTTCAATACTTTAAAAATTAATATATATAAAAAAATTTATTTTAATATATAAATATTGAAATGATATATTAGTTCTTGGGAATTGTACTTGTAAGCAATAATACATCAACCCCTTATCATGCCTAATCCACCACTCCTAGCCTTGATTAAGTTATACAACATTTTGATGTATAAGGGGATCTGCCGTATAAGCTTATACTATATGATGGTCACACCAAACAACTGAAAATGTCATAATGTATAGTATAAGCTTATATTATCTTGTCTTATACATCATACCAAAGATTCCCTTAACTAGGGGTGTTAACGGGCCGAGCCGAGCCGAGCTTTGATCTTAACAGGCCAAGCCTGTATTTAAACGTGTCCGACTGGCCTTAGCCTGTTACCTGTCACGAATATAATTTTGGCCTGAGGCCTGGTTTATTTACAAAAAATAAAAGCCTGTCTTAGCCTGTTAGTGAAAGTAAACTGGTCTTTGAAGGCCGATGCATGTAAGGTGTAAAACAAAAATTTTACTGCGGAATATACATGCACTCATAGATTCATGCTTTAAGACAGCATGATGTTACCTTATTTTGACCTGATCAGTCAGGGAGATGAGATGTCAGGCTTGAAGGGTTCAAACCCTCTAATGGTGATCCACACCACCGTTCGTCTATGATGCAAGAACTCTTTCTTGAAAGCCACCAGATGAACACCACAATGAGGCTTGCTATGCGCACAAGTGGTGAGGGTGGAGGCTAGGTATCCTGTTTGGAAAGGTGTACTGAGCTACCCTACAGAATGGTGCATAGAGGAGGAGAGTTGGCTTGGTTTTCCAATGAAACCTAAGGTGAGGAACATGTCTATTTATGCGCACCCTTTGGAGAGGAGGAGGGAATTCATTCATTCAAAATGAAAAACAAACTTTCAAATTTCTTTGAAAGTTGTGCATGAAACAGTGTGATAAGGTGGAGCTGTTGCAAAACAAACTTTGCCAACAACCTCCAATCTTATCCACATGAATTTAAATTCAAATTAATTTAAACTTAAATTCATAAACTATCATATAGTATATAGTTTTCATGCGCATAATTCAGCCCTATAAAGGGTTCAAATACATTGAGCAGTTGCATTCAAAATTTGAATCAACTTACCCACTGATTCCCTCAACCACCAAATCTGAATGGAGGTTTGTTTTAAGTGATAAGATAACACTCTTATCACTTAAAAGTGGCGCACCAAACAGCCTAGGGAGAGCCTCCAAAGATGCTTCTTCATCCAAGGAATATGCTCCAATAAGATCCTGTCTTATCCTTTTGTTATGAAACAACTTTTCAAAACCAATTCAAATTCGAATTCAAACACTTGAATTCAAACGTTCAAACATTCAAATTCAAAATTCAAAATTTCAAATTTCAAATTCAAAATTCGAATTTCAAAATTCAAATTCAAATTCAAATTTTAAAATTCAAATTTCAAATTTCAAATTTCAAATTCAAAATTCGAATTTCGAAATTTAAATTCTAAATTCAAATTTCAAAATTCAAATTTCAAATTCAAAATTCGAAATTCAAATATTTGATTATTAATTTAACTAATTAAATTAATTAGTAATGGCTTGGACTATCCAAGCCCATTACTAAACTCCATGCACCACCCACCCATTTAGGTGGGCTTCCAAACAGCTTCTTGGGCTAATAACATTATTAGGCCCAATACCTTTAAAGCTAGTCCATCATAACTACAAGGTGTTAGTGTGTGACCCATTAGGTCCAACTTAGCTACTGACATAACTGGGCTTGGGCCCAACAAGCCCACAACCCAATTAATGACAACACAGAGCACTAGCAATGCTTTGTTGCCCCAGAACTAGTCAGATTAATGACTTGATCATCCTATTGCACATATTTGGTTACCGTATGTATTTCCCTTCGTCTCGGTTATCTTCCCATTAACCTAGGGTAAGGAAATGTATCAACCCCTGCGGTTTAGGGTAAGCTTTATTCGAAATAGGGAATCTTCAATTTACTGACTCTAAAGGAAGATCATCTCATGATCTCTTTTACTATGCATAGATTCCCGAGTCCCTGTAAATGTCATCCCGATTTCTCCGGTTTACAGATAACCTAATCTCTCACAGAGATTTGACGAATTCCTTCAGCTTATTACCCTAGCCCTGTGCCCTTTAAGGACACGCCCAACAGTATACCTATGAGTCTCCATGTTTCAGGCAGACGAGGTATACAATCAAAACATGCCTTCAAGAACACAGTCTAGGTAATAACTTCTGGTCTAAGGAAAGACACACCCAAACATAAAGAGATTACTCTAATGACACTATCTGTGAGATTTCCTCATAGAGTCTCTTTTTGGGTCTGTTCAGTGCGAGCTATACTCTTATAGGTCCACCCACGACTTTAGCTAAGATATCTCCATATCTGCAGCTCATGAGGTCTTTACCTTGTATCATACAAGTAGATAAGTCGTACTTGTCTTTACTCGAGATCACTGATCCCCAAACTCAGTGTCTCTAGACTAGGAACATATAATTAGGAATAGACATGCAATATCCTTGAATCCTCATGATCGTGATCTCATCACAGATACTCAAGAGATACCTGTTCTATTCCAAGGGGTTTATCCAGTTCATTCATATAATATTAACAGTAATATCGAGACACAATATGAAACTGAATAAATAGTGCTTACATTTATTTGCGACAAATAAAGTTCTACATCTAGTGTCCTTTATTTAATCAAAAGATTGTCTCTAGGACACCCATATGCTAACAGTTAGCAAGTTAAAGAATAAAAATAAGATAACAGAATTCCACAAAAAATAAATTTCCATATAGAAACCTTAGCTTCCAATTTGCAGCAATAACTTATAAAGTCTACAATAAAAAAAAATTAAGGTGAGAGAAGGTAGATAACAGGTTATATTATCTTAGCCCATTATAAAAAAAGTGCAAACAAAAATAAAATAAATAAATAAATAAATAAATAAATTGACACAAACAAGCAGTGCATAGTGGAACGAATGAATTTTTATGGGTTTGTTTGTGTGAAGGAGGATGAAGGATAATATAGAACTACACTAGTAATTCCATAAATATACATAAATTCAATATATATCCAAATAGCGTAATATAGAACAAAATCATTCAAAAAGTTTGTTAAACCAATAAAATGGGGTGAAATAAATTGATGAAAGAGAGAGTTATTACAAATAGTATAAAAAATATAAATAAATATTTATATACTAGGTTAGCCTGGGAGGCTCTAAGGGCGAGCTTCTGAATTAGAGCCTAAGGCCTTTTTATTAAACGAGCTTTTATACAAGTCCAAGCCTGGTTCCAACACGAGCTTTTATTAAACGAGCTCAGGCCTTTACGAGCCAAGCCAAAGGCCCCTGAAAGGCCTCTGGCTCGTTTACCACCCCTACCCTTAACCCACTTTGTCCCATGTAACGGAAGTTTGATTAGAAAAAAAAAAATTCTTAAAATATATAGAAATTTATTTATCAACTCTAAATTATAAAATTTTAATCGGATAGAATATTCTAACTCCAGTACGAAGAAAAAGACATCTTATATATTTTTATACCGGAATCAAATTATTCTTCCTCCTTTTTAAATTTAAATAATTATTTATTTTGTTCAAAGGGTTAAATTATTTTAGGCTCTAGGTGCTTAATTTTTTGTATTGTAGAATTATGATTGATCAAAAGTATTTTATTTAGGTCATATAATCTATTGAAACAAGTAATTGATTATTACATTAAATAATCGAAGGCAAGATTGAAAAATGGTAGCGGCAACTGGCAACCAAGTTTCAAATAAAGAAGATAAGGGTTGTTTAGGTAGTTTGGAGGGTTGAATATAGATAAAGGGATAAAATAGAAGGGAAGCATCTTATAAGGAATGTAAATAACAACAGACTAGAAGGGAAAATATTATTCTCATTTTACATGAGATAGTTATCTCATTTATTCTCATTTCGAAAATCGTATCCATTCTTTTTTTTTTTTTTTTTGCTTTTAAATAGTTGGTTCTATTTGGATTCTCTCTGTAACATGAGAGAATGACTCTCATGTAACATAAGAGAACTATTATCGCAGTAGAAGACTATATAATCATTCCTAAAAAATTGTTATTCTAGGATTGGATGTGAAGGTATTTTATAGTATATAAATAATAACTTTTAGCTAGATAGCCTTACCCCAGGTTGCCCTGCATTGTTGACATGTTAGAAAGTTTCAAACAGAGGGACTATTATGAAAAATAATAATATCAAATTAACGTTCCGTAGTTGCCGGGGTTTGAGAAAAAAAAAATCCAGGCATGAGTGATTTGATGCAGGTGACACTCCATTATAATTGCTTTAATGAAAAATTAATTCAATGTTATTAAACTCGAGTGATTTGATGCAGGTGACACTCCATTATAATTGCTTTAATGAAAAATTAATTCAATGTTGTTAAACTCGGATCGCTGATCGATTCGGTCGGGGTACTGGGTCAGTGGGTTACTGATTTAACCGCATGAATTGGATATATATATATATATATATATATATATATATATATATATATATATAAATTTATATTTTATACTCAATTATATAATAAATATTTTAAATGGTGCAAGTGAACTAAGAACCAAATGTAGTTTAGGGGTAAAGATTATAATTTATATATTCATAACAAGGGTTCGATTCCCACTAAATATTATTTTGAAATAATTCTATTAAATGATATATATATATATATATATATATATATATAAAGGTATATATAACCTATATATATACAATTGATTTCCGTCAATCAACGGTTATCATTTTAGCAAATTAAACTAATTAATTAAATGGTGCATAAACACACTCAGCACAGTGTTAATCATTTTAACAAATTAAACTAATTAATTAAATGGTGCATAAACATACACAGCCCAGTGTTAAGTTATTGTTGGGTATTCTAGTTAGGGGTGGCAATTTAAGACACGACCCGCCAACCCAACCCGAACCCGACACGAAATTTTCGTGTTCGGGTCAACCCGTTTAATAAATGGGTCGTGTTCATATAACACGAAAATATTCGTGTCCAATGAACCCGCTCTGAAAATATAATTTTTTTTTTATTTTTTCAAGGTTATTATGGTAATTTTATTGAATGATATAAAAAAAAATATACACTCTAGGTTTCTTTTTATTGAAGATTTTTTTTTGTTATATTGCAATCAGATTTGGTGCTTTTTTGGGGAGAGTCGTGTAATAAACGGATCACACTTATATTATAAGATTTTTCGGGTCGTGTCGTGTCAACCCGCAGAAAAAGTGGGTCGTGTTCGGGTTGAGAATTTTGACACTAATAATTAATCGGGTCGTGTTCGGGTTGAATCTATTCGTGTTCGTGTCAGACACAGGTCGACCCGAACCCGACCCACGAACACGAATTGTCACCCCTAATTCTAGTGAGATTCGAGTTTGGGTATTCTACTGAGACTCACGTTAGAATCCCAGCGGCTGTAACTTTAAAAATATTTTTTTGAAAACCGGGTCACTGGTTAATATCGGTTGAACCGCGGTTCTTGACCGGTTCACTGGATCGATACCGGGTCGATCGCATGTCCGGTCCATTGGAAGAATCAGACCGGTTGATGAGCCGGTTTTCGATCTCGGTCGGGTTTTAACAACACTGAATTAAGTCACTCAATTATTAATGGAAATAATGGTAATTGAATATGGCTTCATTATCGTTAATAATGATAATTTGATTGATTTCGCTATTAATGAAAATAATGATAAATTAATTGACTCTGTCATAAATGGAAAATAGTAAATTAATTGGATGGAGTATTTGTACTAGTTTACAATGATGACAAATTATTTAAAAGAAGTAACAAAATATTGTACTTCCGTGTTTAAGAGAGTAAGTTTTTTTTAGAAAGACAAGAAAGAGAAAATCTAATTGTATGAAAAATAGTGAGATGGTGTACATGGAATTCTTGTGTTTAGAAAAAAATCTCTAATGAGAGGGTGTATACGGAATTATTTGGTTTATGGAAAAAATTAAGTTGTTTAAGACTTTTAAGTCTTATCTTTTTAATTATTATAATGAGATAGGTTATTCTACCTATTCTTATTTAATTATTTTGCCTACATTTGCCAACTCAATTTAATACTGTTAGATTACAATCTCATCCAACGATGGAGATTTACTATATAAAATAAACTTTTTTACTCCTTTATCCCACCGCCTCTCATTCTTTGTCTCTTCTCTTATTCTTTCTCTCTCTTCAATGGCGCTTCGGTATCAGAAAAAGGTACAAACTTTTTTCTCAATTAAGCATTTACATAAAAAATTGAAAAGGGGTATCAAGAAAAAACAAATCCAAATGCCCTATGTTATAGAATTAGGTAGGCATGTTGTTGGGCGTAACATAGAGAGAGAAAATATCATTTCACCACTTCAAGGTGAAAAACAAGACAAGAAGAAAGAGATAAGTTGATTCGATTTCAAATTTCAATAGCAAAGCAAAAATGTTACGGTAATCGTGGATTAATTCAAAGGAAGAGATTATTCGTTGTTTTCATTTTTTTGTATTTTTGTGGTTTTTGTTGTGTTCAATTATATCATATTCAAGAAATTTTGAAAATTTTACTCATCCAGCAGAACTATCATGCCATTAATCATTGCATGGATTTATATTCAAATATAAATTCAGGTTGTAAATTACGCAAATTGAGAGAAAGTGGACCACAGATAAAGAGTCTGGGAGATAGGGGTAATAAACGAAACATGGGGTCTTTGGCTCGGCTCGTGAAGGTCTGAGCTTATATGCCTAAAATTGGTTGTTGAAACCAGACTTGAGCTTGTATAAAAGCTCGTTTAATAAAAAGGCCTCAAGCTTTAATTCAAAAGTTTGGCCTTAGAGCCTCTCAAGCTGGCCTAATATATTAATTTTTTTTTTATTTTATATTTTTTATACTACTTGTAATAGCCCTCCTTCTATCCTTAATCCATCTCACCCTATTTTATTGTTTAAACAGACTTTTTGAATGATTTTGTTCTATATTATGTTGTTTGGATATACATTGAATTTATGAGTATTTATGGAATTATTAGTACTGTTGATTGTACATTCTATTTGGATAAATTTTTGTTGTCTTAATTTTTATTAAATAGGCTAAATTAAGCTTTCATTATTTATAAATAAGTCAGGCCACACAGGCCGATAATTATATTTATAACAGGTAACAGGCTTGATCAGGTTGACACATTTAAATACAGGCTTAGCCTTGTAAGACCAAAGCTCGGCTCGGCCTGTTAACACCCCTAGTGGGAGACAGTAAGGACAAAAGGGGGGGAATATTTATTTTATTTCGCAAATCTACACCGTTGGATGATATTGTAATCTAACAGTGTTGAGAAAAGTAGGTAAAGATAGACAAAATACGATGGGAAGGGTTATACTTACTACCTATTTTTTTTACTACCAAATCTTAACCGTTGATTTTCGTCAATCTAATGGTTGTAATTTATGTGATCGTAATTATTAATTATTAATTTGTAATAAATTATAACCGTTAGATTGACGGAAATCAACGGTTAAAATTTGGTAGTAAAAACCCTGGCGTGTCGTAAGAAAAATTGGTAATATTAGAAGATTATGATTACCATTTTATTAAATTTAATATAAATATTTGGGATATCTTGTGTTTCTTTGCAAAATTTATGACTTTTTTTTGTTAAATTATTGAATATTAAATATAATATTGACTATATAAATTAAAAATATTATGTCCCAACGTGTCAAATCTAACATTTTTTAGAATTAACGTATCCATATTATAATTTTATAATAATATATATAACTATTAGAGTGCGTATAATATTTCAGATATTGCGAAATATTCCCATACAAAATTTTCTATATAGTTCCTTCCTTTTAGTTTATAAAACTTATTGTTTAAATACTTTTCGTAACCTTTTATTATAAATTTCGAAGAAATGACCACACAATGACATGACTCACGGGCTACACATGGCCTATGAAAACCTTTGCACTGTTATTATTTATTTTTGGGTCCATCTAATCTTATGTTGTATGAGAGAAGATTTCCAATGTTGTAGACTTATATGTGGTGGAGTCCGCTATTTAAAAAAAAAGAATGTCACGGAGTTCGATGGGTCTATTGGAGATAAAACTACTCTTATGCAGTGTTTAAAAATCTGGCTCGGCCATTGACCCGGCCGAGGTCAGGGGTCATGGGGTCACGGGGTCACTACGCTGACCCGGTTTTATATATTAAAAAAATATAAATATATATATCTTATATGAAAATATTAAAAAATAAACCACCAATCATCAAAGATTTAAAATATACTTGACATAATTCACCAATTACAATCACAAGTGAATGGGATCACTACGCTGACCTGGTTCTGCCTCTTTTGAGAAGGTCCCTAACAAAGGAAAATTTAAAGGAAGTAAGAATGATTTTTTTTTTCATCGACGACCGTAAGGATTTCATTTGAATGGGTAAATTTTTACCTTTTCTAGAAGATTTACGGCAGCGAGGTGAAGATTGAAGACGTCTAGGTCGCTGGGAGAGAAGAAAAGAGAATGATAAGATTAAGGTTTGCAAGCATTTTTATTTTATTTATTTAATAAAACGACGTTGTTTTACAGAATTTTTTTTAAAAAAAAAACATGCAATGACCTCCTTCGACCCCCCTAACTCGGGAGTCATTGAAACCCAGCTGGGTTTTGGGGGTCAGAGGGGTCGACGTGCATACAGGGTTCAACTTGTGACCCCAACCCTCGGAGGGGAGAGGTCAGGTTGACCCAGGTCAACCCGGGGGATGGGGCAGAATTTTAAAACACTGCTATTATGCAACATAAGATTAATTTTTCCCTTTATTTTTTTTAAGTTTTCTTTTGTAAATGCATCAAATGTTTTGTAACTTTTGAAATTATTAATTGTAAGTAAAACCAACTTTGTTACATGATATTATATATTTTTCTGATCAATAATCATGTTTTAATTTCTTCGCAATGATGTGTATGATTGGCTTTGGAAATAGTAAGAGTCCATAATTCTGGCCGGTGATTTGAAATTTAGAAATAAGACATGGCTCTTTCTAGCAAAGAATGATATTTTATGTCAAAAAGAAAAAGAAAAAGATTTCACAAAAAAAAAGAATGATATTTTTTATTAGTTGATTTAAAATTCCTTTATCCTTTATCCAATAAGTTGAGACCGGAGATGGCAAAATAGGCCGACTCACTCCTACCCCGCCAAACACAAGCGGGCCAACCCGCCAAAACTTTATTGGATTGGCAGGTTGATCCATTCACCCGCTAAAATATTCATTGAATTTTCTTTCTCACATACATAAAAACAACCTAAGAGCCTTAGAATAATTCCCATAATCCACACGGTCACCAATCATAGTCATCTAGGAAATTGTCTCAAACATCATACCACACTTCACCTGCATAAGCAAAACCTTGTTCATCATATACAAATCAGGCTCAAACCTAATACTTATTATACAATTGAACACCCTCTTAACACATCTAATCGATCTCAAACCAACATAAGCATTCACCAAAGCATCATATGTGCTATTACCCACATCAGAACCATCATGTTCAATCTCCAAAATTTCAACAATAGACATCAAATCTAAATGAGGTTTACAAACTATAAACAAATCAAAATATCCCACAAAACATATGCAAGGAAAAACCAAAATCACCCAATCACAAACATCTTCCACATCAATATTCAACAACATTAGGTGCTCTTTTAGAATAAGAAGCTCTTGCTCCTGAAATCATGTTATCGTCATCGTCACTTTCATCTATAAAAAATAATTCAAAAAGAAAAATCATCAAATTGACAAACAATCACGAATTAAAATGAAACTATGATTTTATTTAAATTATATAAATTACTAGCGCTGACAAAACCAGCCAACCAATTGCGGGTACAAATCAAAGCTTTGACATTCTTTGCCATCAGTTCACTTCTATATTTGTTAAAGATGCGTGCCCTAATGCTAAACACATATTCAGACACTATAGTGGTGACGTCACACACCATTATCGAGAGATTTGGGAAGCGAATACTATTATCCTTCCACCAGTGCAATGTATCAAAATTTCCCCAAGTGTAAAAACCAATGCAGGCTCATCCAAATAAATATCAAGTTTAGACCTTTCGGCATCAATTGCAATGTGATGATTATGCATTTTCAATTCATATCATATTTCACAAGTGAAGACACGTGAAAATTAAAATATGATTAAGTTTGCAAAAATACATGATATAAAGTAATTAAATTATCATGTTAAAATATACATAAACTTACATTAAAGAATACATCAAACTACCCCTTCTTAACCTTTGACCCTTGGCTTGAAGACTAAGAGCTAACATCACCTTGAACATTGATATTAGAAGATTTGGTGCTTGCATACTTCTTAAAGAGCTCATACAACTTTCTCCTTATATTTTCTATTTTTTCATCAAATGTACTAGCGTCAATCTTTGAATAACAATAATATAATGTAGAAAACCTCATGCGAGGGTCAAGAACTGCTTCTAATGCAAGCACAACACTATACTCATCCCAATATTTATCAAATTTCACCACCATCCTTTTTGCTATGCTCTTTACAACTTCATCTTCATTATTTATCATATGAATTAAATACGTTGAATTTTCCAAACTTGCAGAAAATACAATTACGATAAGTGCCAGAAATCAAATTGGTTATCTCACGAAATGGCTGTGAGAACTGACAAAGTTTTGTCTCCTCTTTTCCAATCATATGCTGAAGGACAATCTTTAAATTTTTTATCACTAAATTGGAGAGTTGCAAACACACGTTGATAACTAAGAGCACCGTGAAGCATCAAATAAGTGGAATTCCATATGATAGGAATATCTAAATGCAAACCAATTGAAGTGTTAACCCCACCGACTTGTTCAATGCATTCTTTAAGTTTTTCATTCTACTTTCTAAACTCTATATATTTGACACTCTCTGATTTTGTACTAAACATCACTAGGTACTTTCAATTCTTCCTGAACAATTAGATTCAATATGTGTGCAGAACAACGCACATGAATGTTTCTAGAAATACTCTTAAAAAATATGTCTTGAATGTTTACATGAAAGAGAAGGAGAAGCTTAAAAAACATTGGCTAGCATCTGTAGTATGATATGCTTAACTTTAGATTTATGGACAACCGTTAATAACAATGATTACATATGTTTAACTGCTCATTATGTTTATGCAAATTGGAAGCTAAACAGCAAAACTCTCAGCTTTTGTCACATGCGTCCTCCTCATACTAGATTTGAGTTGTCTTTAAAAATATTTGATTTGTTAAAGGACTGAGAAATACAGAAGAATATTTTTAGCATTACTTTGGATAATGCATATGCAAAAGACACTATGGTAGGCTTTTTGAGAAGTCAACTCACTATGCAAAATTGGTTTTCATGTGAAGGAGCTTTTTTTCATTTGCGTTGTTTTGTAACATATTTAATCTAGTTGTTTAGGAAGCATTGAAAGTTGCTAGTGATGCTTTGTACAAAAATCAGAGTGTTTCAAATATGCAACAGGTTCAGAAAATATAATGAAAAAATTTAAAGAATGCATTGAACAAGTTGGTGGTGTTAACACTTCAATTGGTTTACATTTAAATGTCCCTACCAGATAAAATCCCACTTATTTGATACTTGATAGTGCTCTCAGTTATTAATGTATGTTTGCAACTCTCCAATCGAGTGATAAAAATTTTAAGGATTGTCCTTCAGCTGATAATTGGAAAAGATGAGAGAAACTTTGTTGGTTCTTGCAGCCATTTTGTGAGATAACCAATTTGATTTCTGGCACTTCTTATCCTACTTCGAATTTGTATTTTCTGCAAGTTTGGAAAATTCAACGTGTTCTTATTCATATGATAAATGATGAAGATGACGATGAAGTTGTAAAGAGTGTGGCTGAAAGGATGATGGTGAAGTTTGATAAATATTGGGATAAGCATAGTATTGTGCTTGCATCATGAGCAGCTCTTGACCCTCGAATGAAGTTTTCTACATTATCTTATTTTTATTCAAAGAGTGATGCTAGTACATCTAATAAAAAAATAGAAAATATGATATGCGTCTAGCATATGATGCTTTCTAACTTAAAAGAAGCAAGGAATTAATCATAAATGTGTGAAAATAAATCATAAATGCAAGAAATATTGATTAGTCCTTCTCAAACATTCTCTCACTCAATTTATGTGTTTTAATAGCAGAAAACGCCACAAAAGGAAGCAAAAGATAGAAGTCAGATTTTTCGTCTGGCGCGCGGTGCGCGGGACCTGGCGCACGGTGCGTTACTTTATGCAATTCGTCCCTGTATCCTAGCGCACGGTGTGCGGGAGGTGGCGCACGGTGTGGGGGCTTGGCGCACGGTGCGCGGTACCTAGCGCGCGGTGCGCCGTTGACAGCTTCAGCTCTGTTTTCTCATGCTCGGTGCGCTAGACTTGGCGCAAAGTGCATGGGCGATATATTTTTTATTCCAAATTGATGCGAATTACACTAAAAGGGGCCCAATTAGAGGGCAAGTGAGATTAGGTTTTCCTAAAACCTAATAAAAGGATCAGAAACAAAGAGAGGATGGACTTTTTGACAGGACAGAAGAGAAAAACAACAAAGAGGGGGAGAATTCTTGAGAGCTTCTTGGAGTTTCAAGGATTCGATCGATCAAGACAGAAGATCTCCATCTTCCTTTCCTCTTTTAGGTTATGAATGCTATTTTCTTTTTTTATTATTTTGTCAGACATGAACATGTATGGCTAGTTTTATAATTGTGGTAAGGGTCACAACCCTTGATGTGAACCCCGTGTGATTTGGTTAAATTTATATTCATCTATGTTAATTGAGTTTATTTTACCTTGTTCTTCATTTATAATTCTTCTAGAACTGATGACTCTTTTAGGATTGCGAGGGTTAGGGTTTTCAATAGGAATATTAGGATTCTAATTCCTGACAAGAGGTGAGATAATTGCTCATGTATGCACTAGGGATAGGCTACATGAACCGCAAATGTAAGATATTCGCTGATTTGAAAGCTCAACTTAAAAAGGGATTTCTAAGGGATTAGGGTTCTAATAGGGTTGATAAGGTTAAGATCATTAAGGAATTAAGGCTTAACCAATTAAATAAAAGATAGTGAATCGTTTGATCAATTGCATAATTGAATGTGAATGTTAATCCAATTTACAAGGCGGGGATCATAAAGATGTTGGTGTCTCTTTACTGCAATATTTCCTCAAATATTTTCTAAACATTTACTCTTTGTTTTTGAATTCTAAAAGAACCTTTGGAATCATTTACATTTTCTTTAATTGTTTTCATTTATTTCATAAACCACAATTGTCCTTAAACCATTTTTATTAATGCAACAAGAAAGGAATAGTTATAATAACTTAGGTGCCTCAATCCTCGTGGAGACGATACTCTACTTACCCTTTTATTACTTGGAACGATCGGTACACTTGCCGACTTCGCAACAAGTTTTTGGCGCCGTTGCCGGGGATTGACTACGCCAAGTTATTTATAACTTTTGATTTTCTTGATTGGATTCTGTGTTACTAATCTGTTTGCTTCAGTTTATGCATGGTACAGTTGGTCCTGACACTTTGAGCTATGATCCAGAAATAGAAAGAAATGCAAGAAGGATAAGACAACTTACCAAGCAGAGGAGGCAAGTAGAAACTTCTACTTCACAATTTGAGGTAGAAACAGAGATGGCAGAAGCCAATCCATAACCGGAAGAAGAGTTGATGGGGTCAGTCTTGGCTCCATTATTTACAAGGCCCGATTCCAGCATTGTGAGGCCACCAATTAATGCCAACAACTATGACATTCAGCCATCACTGATCACATTGGTGGAGAAAACTCAGTTTGGTGGGGAGGACTATGAAGATCCTTATGACTTCATAGACAGATTCATAAGAATCTGTGGTACAACCAAACACAACAGAGTATCAGATAATACGATCAGACTATGATTGTTTCCTTTTGCTGTGACCGGGAAAACTCTCAGATGGTTAGATCGACAAGCTCCCAACAACATCAGAACATGGGAGGAGCTGGCAGCTAAGTTCTTTGCTGAGCGCTTTTCTATGGAAAAGTACAACAAGTTGGTAAATGAAATTACCAACTTCACTCAACAACCGGGAGAGAATCTTTGTGCAGCCTAGACCAGATTTCAGGAACTGATCCGGAAGTGCCCCCAATATGACTTGCCAAACACAAAGAAGGTTTGAGTCTTCTATAACGGGATGACACCAGACTCCAGAATGATTGTCAATGGTGCAGCTGGTGGGACCATAGGAAAGAAGACTGCAGCTGAAACCTTAGAGCTGCTTGATTTAATGGCAAGGAATGAGAATGTATCTATGGCAGCCCAATCTGTTCAGCCAAAGAAATGAATTATACAACTGGGGAACAATCATGCATCACTGGCTGAGCAAAAGGTGATTTCTCAACAGCTAGCCAGTATGAATGCCAAGCTAGATAAGATGCAAATCTCAACAGCTAAAGTTAATTTACTTAACTGTGAGTATTGCAAACAAGAGCATGAGACTAATGAGTGCCCAACACTCATGGGAGCTAAGACATTCCAGGTCAATGGAGTTTGGTATGATCCAAGGCCACCATAGAATACCCAAAGCTTTCAGAGGAATCAGAATGGTGCCCAAGGAAGCAACTTCCAAAGGAGAAATCAAGGGGAAGGCTTGGATTATAAATCCAACAATTACTTGTAACCTCCTTCTCTTCCACATAAGGAGCCATCAGAATTGGAGAAAGCAATGCCGCAACTTTCCAAGATCACAAATGATCAGATGCAGACTACTGATGCTTTCATAAATGAAACAAGAGTCTACCATAAGAATCAAGATGCATCCATCAGAAACTTGGAGACTCAAATTGGCCAACTTTCAAGACAACTAGCTGAGAGGAGTCAAGAAAGGAGCAATGCAGTGTCAAAGGAGCAATGCAATGTCATCACTACAAGGAATGAAGAGCTAGAATAAGAGGAAGTTGAAGTTTCTACAAGAAAGGATGAACAAGCTCAAAAGGATAAAGAAGAAGCAAAGGAACAACCTCCAGTCCAAAAGAAGTAATGGGATTTCTCACGCATTGAGAAACCTCCATATCCAATGAGGCCCAAGCAAAATGAGCAAAGGAAGCAATTTTCTAAATTTTAGATATTTTTAAGAAATTGCAGATTAATATTCCTTTTGCAGAAGCTCTAGAGCAAATGCCTTCGTATGCCAAGTTGCTAAAGGAGACATTATCTAAGAAGCGAAAGCTCATAGAGGATGAACCTGTTACACTAACAGAGGAGTGCAGTGCAATCTTACAGAAAAACATGCCTCCAAAGTTGAAGGATCCAGGAAGCTTCAGTATTCCATGCACCATTGGCAAGACGACTATAGAGAGAGTCTTATGCGATCTTGGTGCCAGCATTAATGTGATGCCATTAACCCTGATGAAGAAGCTGGGAATTGATGAAGTCAAGCCAACAAGGACGAATATTCAACTGGCCGACCGCTCAACAAAGCAAGCACATGGTATTGTGGAAGATGTGCTCGTCAAGGTAAACAAATTTCTAATTCATGTGGATTTTATTATTCTTGGCATTGATGAAGATGTCAGTGTGCCTATGACCTTTGGGAGGCCACTCCTAGCAACCTCAGGAGCGCAAATAGATGTACCTAAGGGTGAATTGATAATGCACGTGGATGGAGAGCAAGCAACATTCAAGGTACTTACAAATAAAGCTCCATTGCCTGCATCTCAACCTAAAGATCATGTCCACTACATTGCGAGAAAAAGGTTGAGGAAGGGAACAAGAAAGAAGCTCATCAGCGGCATGAAGAAAGCAAGCTAAAGGCTAAGATGAAAAAGCCCAAGAGCAAGGAAGAACATGTGAAACCTAAGCTTAAAGTTTCTGAGAAACCTCCTCCTCACCCATGTTCATATGATCCTGGAAGTACACAATACTGGATCAAGAAGATTGTGTCATCAATGGTAGCATGCTTCCAACCACCATAAATCATAAGGGGCACGTCAAGCTTGTGACGTTAAACAAGCGCTGGTTGGGAGGTAACCCAATAATTTTTTAGTCATTTTTTTATTTAATTAATTAGTTTAGTTATTGCTGAGGACAACAATGTTCGAAATCTGGGAATTGGCCGCATACTCGTTATCTGAGGTATCACATATAGAGGAACAACAGAAAAGTTCAACAGAAAATCAGAGGATTCATGTCAACTTCAGGGGAGTTATTTTAACCTTTCCAATTTATTTTCAATTTAGTAGTAAAATTTTTGTTTTTTGTTTTTTTTTCTTTTGGAGTTAATAATTGTTATGTGAAAGCACATTTCAGATTTAGATGTGCTACTTAGTCAATTCTTTGGTTGAAAATAAGGAAAATTGCATGATATATCACTGTCATGGAATTGCATAGAGCATGAATAGAGATTATGATTGCTCGTTTGTTGATTTCTATGTTAATAATGGATGATGACACTTGAAATGAAATTAGGAAGAGTCTAGTTTGATACCACAGCTGGTGAGGTTTGAGCCTATAGAGTTAAATTTTTTTTAGAGATTCCTCATTATAGTAGTACTCTAGAACTTGGTTTAATTATCTCCAATACATATGTTGATTGAAGTGATAAAGGCATCTTGTTCTATTAGCTTATGGCCAAATAGCCACCTGAAAATTTTTCCATTACTAGCCATGTTGAGTCTAAGACTGTTTTTGTTCAATTAACTGATTAAACTGTCTAAACCACTTCCACCAAAACTTACCTTGATTGAGATTGAAATGTCAATAATCAAAAGTTATAAGTGATTGAGGAAAGCTCCACTAGAAGTTAAGCATTTGAAAAGGAAAAGAAAAGAAAAATAGTCCTCAAATGAATTCAAAGAGGAAAGAAAAATAGATTGCAAAAGAAATGATAAAGAAAAAGGTGCGAAAAAGGATGAATCATGAATCCAAATAAATAGTAGAGCTCAAACCTGAATTGAGATATGATTGAGTCTTATTGAAAATGGTGTTTCAATCTCAATGATTATTCAGCTACTTCCCAAATGATTCTATCCTTAAATCCAAGCCAAGTTATAACCTTGAGAAACCCTTTTGATCAGTAATGCATGTGTTGCTGTTCCTTATCTTCAGGAACTTGAGAATAAGATCAAGCTTATGGTAGTGCAACAGCTATGATAGAATGAGAGATGACAAATACCCCAAAACACTAAGTGATGAGTGAATATTATGTCTTTGTGAGGGTTAATCAAGTTAGACTCTGATATTTGAATGAAGTTGATAGTATCATTTTAAGTTTTGACTTAGAAATCATTCATGCTTAGCATAGTAATCTTTATGATTGTCTGTGCAATGTTATGCTTGATTAATTGAACCTTGCTTCCCATGTTTTAATCTTGTTTATTGCTGAGAACAACAACATCTAAATTTGGGAATTGTTTGATATGCGTCTAGCATATGATGCTTTCTAACTTAAAAGAAGCAAGGAATTAATCATAAATGTGTGAAAATAAGTCATAAATGCAAGAAATATTAATTATTCCTTCTCAATCATTCTCTCACTCAATTTATGTGTTTTAATAGCAGAAAATGCCACAAAAGGAAGCAAAAGATAGAAGTCAGATTTTCCATCTGGTGCGCGGTGCGCGGGACCTGGCGCACGGTGCGTCGTTAATAGCTTCAGCTCTGTTTTCTCATGCACGGTGTGCCAGACTTGGTGCAAAGTGTGTGGGCGATATATTTTTTATTTCAAACTGATGCGAATTACACTAAAAGGGGCCCAATTAGAGGGAAATTGAGATTAGGTTTTCGTAAAACCTAATAAAAGGATCAGAAACACAGAGAGAAGGGACTTTTTGACAGGAGGGAAGAGAAGAACAACAAAGAGAGGGAGAATTCTTGAGAGCTTCTTGGAGTTTCAAGGATTCGATCGATCAAGACGGAAGATCTCCATCTTCCTTTTCTCTTTTAGGTTCTGAATGCTATTTTCTTTTATTATTATTTTGTTAGACATGAACATCTCTGGCTAGTTTTATAATTGTGGTAAGGGTCACAACCCTTGATGTGAACCCCATGTGACTTGGTTAAATTTATATTCATCTATGTTAATTGAGTTTATTTTACCTTGTTCTTCATTTATAATTCTTCTAGAACTGATCACTCTTTTAGGATTGCGAGGGTTAGGGTTTTCAATAGGAATATTAGGATTCTAATTCCTGAGAAGAGATAAGATAACTGCTCATGTATGCACTAGGGATAGGCTACATGAACCGCAAACGTGAAAGATTCGCTGATTTGAAAGCTCGACTTAAAAAGGGATTTCTAAGGGATTAGGATTCTAATAGGGTTGATAAGGTTAAGATCATTAAGGAATTAAGGCTTAACCAATTAAATAAAAGATACTGAATCGTTTGATCAATTGCATAATTGAGTGTGAATGTTAATTCAAGTTACAAGGCGGGGATCATAAAGGTGTTGGTGTCTCTTTACTGCAAAATTTTCTAAACCTTTACTCTTTGTTTTTGAATTCTAAAATAACCTTTGGAATCATTTACATTTTCTTTAATTATTTTCGTTTATTTCATAAACCACAACTGTCCTTAAACCATTTTTATTAATCCAACAAGAAAGGAATAGTTATAATAACTTAGGTGCCTCAATCATCGTGGAGACGATAATCTACTTACCCTTTTATTACTTGGAACGACCGGTACACTTGCCGAGTTCGCAACAAAATATAAGGATATTGAGAAGTATGCAAGCAGTAATTCTTCCAATGTCAATGTTCAAGGTGATATTAGCTCTAAATCTTCAAGCCGGTCAAAGGATAAAAAGGGGTGGTCTGATGAAATCTTTAATTTAAGTTTATGTATATTTTAACATGATAACTTAATTACTCTAAATCATGTTTTTTTTTAACTAAATTATATTTTAACTTCCATGTGTTTTCACTTGTCAAATATGATGGGAATTCAAAATGCACAATCATCACCTTGCAATTGATGCTGGAAGGTCTGAACTTAATGTTTATTTGGATGAGCCTGCATTGGTTTTTACGCATTGGGAAAATTTAATACATTGCAATGGTGGAAGGATAATAGTAATCATTTCCCGGATCTCTCAATAATGGTGCGTGACTTGTCAAGCATTCCCATCATCACTGTAGCATCTAAACCTGCATTTAGCATTGGGGCACACATCTTTAACAAATATAGAAGTAAACTAATGTTAAAGAATGTTACAACTTTAATTTGTATGTTACAGATAAAGTAGTCAGGGAGAAAAGTGTAAGAGTGAAGGGATGCCCATCTTGGGCCTTAGACTATGTAAAATAGAAACAGTGATAGACTATGTAAAATAGAAATATGGTTGCTGATATTACGTGTTAGATAGGTAGCTATATACGTGTAATGAAGGGTCACTATGAGTCATGTAGTTAAGCCATGTTGGCTAATTAACTCTGTTGATAAACACCTCACCATGGGTATGTGTAAGGCATGCAAATAATCAATATAGTTCTGGTGTTTTACTCCTAAAGGGTACGCGTCCCTTACCAACTGGTGCTTCCATTTGGTGGATTCAAGAAACCAAAAATGAGGATTCAAGAAATTGTTGAAGAATTGACATAGCATAAAGAAGAAAGCAATCGGAGGTTTGAGCAAATGTTGGAGATGATGGAAAAACGATTTCAGACGATGGAAAGTAATTTTCGAGAGATGTTGATCCAGACTTCAAAATCTGTTTTTGAGACAAATTCTCAAGAAACCCCTTCTCAGCCTCATCGTGGTGTTCATCAAACTGCGTTGCATGTGGACGATCCTCGTGCAGTTGAGAAATTTGTGAAGACAGAAATTCCAAAGTTTGAAGGGAAGGAACCGAACACGTGGATCTTCAAAGCGGCATTGTTCTTCAAGATTCATCATGTTCCTAAAAATTTGAAGGTGGAATTGGCTGGCCTGAGAATGGAAGGAGCAGCTGCAGATTGGCATCAATGGGTTTTCAAGAGTGGTATTGTAAATTCGTGGGAGGATTTTACTGTAGTGGTTTGTCAAAGATTTGGACCATCTCAATACAAGGATGTGCGAGGTGTGCTATCTAAATTGTTGCAGACAGGATGCTTGTCAGATTACATGGCAGAATTTCAGAAACTAATGAATCAGGTATCTAATATCAATGATGAATTATTGATGACATTTTTCATCTCTAGTTCACAACCTGATCTGCAAAGGGCGATTCAATTGCGTGGACCTTCTTCACTCCATCAGGCCATGCAATTGGCAATAGCATACGATAGTCATCATGGGGAGTTACGCTCATCAGTCACTAATTACCATAAGAAGCCATTTTTGCGTTCAAACATCACAGGAACCATGGAGAAGCCAATACAGGGTACACTATTTGCCTTACCAGCCCCAAATTCTTTATCAATAAAGAAACTATCTCCAGAAGAGCTGTAAAAGAAAAGAGATATGGGTATTTGTTATACGTGTGATGAGAAGTGGACCACTAAACATCGTTGCAAGGCCAAAATGCTTATACTGATAGGCGAACCTGATGATTCAGATGGAGAGGTGGAAGAGGAGATTGTGTGGGGCAAGATAGAAAATGATGGGCTGAGAGTTGATGCTGCTCTACATTCACTTTCTGGTCATGATGCTAAATCCTTGGTATTATTGGCAGTGGTAAAGGGTAAGAAGGTACAAGTATTGATTGATTCTGGGAGCTCACATAATTTCATTAATAGGGAATTAGCAGAAGAATTGAAGTTTCCAATGATGAAAAGTACAAGGATGAGGGTGTTCATGGGAAACAGAGATTTCTTACTATGTGAAAAGAAGTGATTCCAAGTGCCGTTGTTGATTCAAGGTCATTGTTTTCAAACTGACCTGTATGTCGTGGAATTAAATGATCTAAGTATCATATTGGGAATGCGCTGGTTGGTAACCTTGGGACCCGTCACTCACAATTATGGTGACCTTTACATGGAGTTCTCCTGGCAGAATAAAATGGTGATTCTGAAAGGTGTTCAATTAGAAAAGGAGTCAGCTAAAGCAAGCAAGGGAAAAGCTGTCAGCGACACATTATCATTGCAAAATTCAGAAATAGGACACAATAAGGTAAATGTTGAACTCTTATTATTGAAAAATGTTGTATCTGTTGAATTGTGGGACATTATGGAGAGATGTCAAAAGGTGTTTGAGATACCAAGGTCCCTACCTCCTTTTCGTGACATGGATCATGCTATTAATTTAGTGGATGAGTCCAAAACTGTCAAAGTAAAACCTTATAGATACCCACATCTTCAAAAGTCCAAAATAGAGAAAGAGTTTCTGAGTTACTTGCCTCGGGTTGGATCCACAAAATCCATAGTGCTTTTTCCTCACCAATATTATTAGTGAAGAAATAAGATAATACCTGGAGAATATGCATAGATTATTGAGCTTTAAATGCAATAACAGTAAAGGATGCCTTCCCTATTCCAACCATAGATGAACTACTTGATGAATTATTCGAGGCTAAGGTGTTTAGTAAACTTGATTTACGTTCTGGCTACCATCAGATAAGAACGAGGACTGAAGATATTCATAAAACAGCCTTTAGAACACATGAGGGCCATTATGAATTCAAGGTAATGCCATTTGGATTGACAAATGCACTTGCTACCTTTCAATCTTCCATGAACAGAATCTTTAGACCATTTTTTAGGAAGTTTGTTGTTGTTTTCTTCGATGATGTACTGATTTATAGTCCTTCATTAGAAGATCATGTCCATCATTTGGAGACAGCTCTGAAATGTTTGTTAAAAAATGCTTTCTATGTGAAACTCAGCAAATGTGAGTTTGGAGTTAATGAAATATCTTATTTAGGCCATGTGGTGACTGTGGATGGAGTTAAAGCAGACAAGAAAAAAATATAAGCTATAGTTGATTGGCCTACACCTCAATCCATTAAACAGCTATGTGCATTTCTTGGGCTAACAGTCTATTATAGGTGATTTGTGAAGGGGTATGCTTCTTTGGCTCATCCTTTGATCGAGTTACTCAAGCAAGCAAAGTTTTCCTGGAATAAGGAAGTTGTTGCTGCATTTGTAGCATTAAAGGGACCTATGTCTACAACCCCAGTGTTGCAATTACCTGACTTTTCATCCTCTTTCACGGTGGAATCTGATGCCTCCAAATTAAGGGTGGGAGCCGTGTTGTTGCAAAGTGGAAGACCAGTATCTTTTTTAAGTAAAAAGTTTGGTCCAAGATTGGCAGTTTCTTCTGCCATCGCAAAAGCTATTAAGCGATGGAGGCACTACTTATTAGGCTCCCACTTTGTGATTAAGACTGATCAACAAAGCTTGAGGGAGCTTTTGAAGCAAACCATACAGACAGAGGATCAGCAGAGGTACGTTTATAAAATGATGGAATATAACTTTACCATCGAGTATAAATCAGGTACTTCAAATATTGTAGCAGATGCCCTTTCAAGGCAATTTCCAGAAGAAGATAAATCTGTATGTAATGCCTTGCGATCAGAACCACTATTGGATATTTTGTTGAAAGTTAAGGAGGATAATGGCACTGATCAGGAGCTATTAGCCATTCATAAAAGCATGGATTATGGTACAACTCTTAGCTGTGATTTTTTCCGAAAGGATGGCATGATCTTTCACAAGAACAGATGCTATTTGGGATCTAATTCTATTTTAAAAACATTATTACTGACAGAGGCTCATGCTACCCCATTTGGTGGACATGCAGGAGCTTAGAGGACATTTTTCCGTTTGTCTGCATCTTTTGTGTGGAGAAACATGAGACAATATGTTAAAAGGTTCGTCAAAGAATGCAATGTGTGTCAACAAATCAAGCATTCAACTCAGGTACCATTTGGTCTTTTGCAACCACTACCAATTCCACAAGCCATTCTTGATGATTTGACACTTGATTTTATTACTGCACTGCCCAAATCCAATGGCTATACCACGATATTGGTAGTTGTAGATCGGTTGTCCAAGTATGGCCACTTTGGTCCACTACCTGCAGCTTACACAACAGTTATGGTGGCAAATCTGTTTTGTGAGATGGTAGTTAAACATCATGGGTTCTCTAGATCTCTTGTGTCAGATCGTGACCCGATTTTTATAAGTGAATTTTGGCATCATCTATTTCAATTGAGTGGAACGAAATTGAATGCCTCTTCAGCCTACCATCCCCAATCGGATGGCCAATTCGAAGTAACAAATAAGTACCTTGAGCAATATTTGCGCGCCTTCTGTTCAGAGCAGAACAATGCTTGGTATAAGTGTTTATGTTGGGTTGAACTTCATTATAACACAGCCATCCATTTTGCTATCAATATGTCTACATTCCAAGCAGTTTATGGAAAGGTTCCTATGTTGATTCCACAATATAGCAAGTCCTCAGTTGCAGCGGAGGCAGTTGATATGATGCTACAGCAAAGAAATCAGTTGTTGGCTTATCTAAAGACTCAATTGCAAAGAGCTCAGCAACGTATGAAACTACAAGCTAATCGACATAGGCAAGAAAGAATTTTTTAGGTTGGTGATCGAGTTTTAATCAAACTACAACCTTATCGTTAGATATTGGTTGTAAGACGTGCAAGTCGCAAATCGGCAAAGCGCTATTTTGGTCCTTATCACATTGAAAAGGTGATCCTATAGAGTGGCATTACCACCAGGAAGTTTGATCTGTCCCACCTTTCATGTGTCATCCTTGAAACCATTCCATGGTTACAGCTACCAACCATGAGCCCTTACCTATTAAGAGTGTCGATAATAAACCTGTTCAGGAACCAGTATCATTACTCGCTTCCAGGCATGTGCAGCAGCGTGATAAACAAGTGCTCCAATTTTTGGTGCAGTGGTCAGCAGCTGTTCCAGAAGATGCATCGTGGGAAAATGTAGATAATTTACGTCAAGCATATCTAACTCTACACCTTGAGGACAAGGTGACTCTCAAAGGGGGGCTGATGTTACAGATAAAGTAGTTAGGGAGAAGAGTGTAAGAGTGAAGGGATGCCCATCTTGGGCCTTAGACTATGTAAAATAGAAATAGTGTTGGACTATGTAAAATAGAAATACGGTTGCTGATATATACGTGTCAGATAGGTAGCTATATATGTGTATATGAGTCATGTAGTTAAGCCACGTTGGCTAACTAACTCTGTTGATAAATACCTCACCATGGGTATGTGTAAGGCATGCAAATAATCAATATAGTTCTGGTGTTTTACTCCTAAAGGGTATGCGTCCCTAACCATTGTACCTGTAATTGGATGGCTAGTTTTGTTAGCGATGGTAATTTATTTAATTTAAAGAAAATTATAATTTCATTTTAATTTATGATTGTTTGTCAGTTTGATGGTTTTTTGTTTTTGAATTGGTTTTTGTAGATGAAAGTGACGATGAAGATGATGAGGATGATGGCAACAAGATTTCAAGAGTGGGAGCTTCTTGTTCTAAAGGAGCATCTAATGTTGTTGAATATTGATGCGGAAGAGGATTGTAATTTGTGATTGGGTGATTTTGGTTTTTCCTTGCATATGTTTGGGGGGATGTTTTGAATTGTTTATAAACCGAAAACCTCATTTAGATTTGATTTGTTACTTTTTATAATTATGTTACTGTTGAAATTTTGGAACTTGAACATGATGGTTCTGATGTTGATAGTAGCACATATGATGCTTTGGTGAATGCATCTGTTGGTTAGAGATTGATTAGACATGTTAAGAGGGTGTAACGGTAATGAGATATAATATAACGACAATTGTAACGGTAATGAAATATAATCGTTGGAATGTAAAGGTAATTGTAACGGTTTGAAGGGTGATGGAATGTAACCGTTGTAACGGTAATTGTAACGTTAATTGTAATAATGTTTTCTTTTGTAACATCCATCCTTCATGGTTATAAGTAGGTGTGTGGTGTTAAGAAATAATATCAAAAAATTATTGGAAATTCTCTTCTCTCTCGTGACTCTTTCTCTCTCAATTCCCTCTTCTCCTCCTCTTATCCTTTCTACAATCTTCTTCTTTTGTAGCATCTGCAACAATGGTGCTCTCGTCGAGCTACTCTTCCTCCATAGCTAGAAGTAACATTCATCCTCTTCCACAACAGATCACTGATCCCCAATCTCACCCTTCAATCTCACCTACCATTCCATCATGCTGGGATGATATCACTGTAAAACTTCATGCAATCGACCAGTCCCTTACAAAATCACGTGCTGACTTCGCAAGGGCTGGGGCCAAGATGCAATCTGATTTCGCAAGGGTTCGAGTTGAGCTGCGATCTGATTTCACAAAGATCAGGGCTGATATCGATAAGATGCACGTTGATCTGGAAGATATAGCTGCTATTAGGATTCAAAGGATATTTCGTGGATATTTCGTGAATATTTCGTGGATATTTCGTGGATTCAAAGGATATTTCGTGGATATTTCGTGGATATAGCCCCTATGACTACAGACCTGTGGATGGTGTCCCTCCCACAATCAATGAGCGTGCCCACAATCGCTGCACTAGCTCCGATTGGTGGAGCGTCCTCAGCAGCAGTTGTAATCGTGGATTAAGAGTTCTTTTCCTTGGCAGAAGAAGCTTTGCAAATTTGGTCTGAGAAAAGCAAAAGTTTTAAGCCTCCAATTTTAATTGTCATTAGTGATGAGAACTGCATACCTAATGAACTCAGATATGCTTTGGCCAAAGGAGCCATAGAATATGAGAAATTTCTTGAAAGTGGTGTCCCTGAATATAAATGGAAACCTCCCGAGGATGAGTGGCAGAGCATTGCTTTGGGTTACACATCTGGTAACACTGCTAGTCCTAAGGGCATTATATTACACCACCGAGGGGCATATCTAATGTCTCTAAGTGGAGCTCTTATTTGGGGAATGCAGGAAGGTGTTGTGTAACGGTAATGGGATATAATATAACGGCAATTATAACGGTAATGGAATGTAATCGTTGGAATGTAACAGTAATTGTAACGGTTTGAAGGGTGATGAAATGTAACCGTTGTAACGGTTACAACGGTTACATTCCATCACCCTTGAAACCGTTACAATTACCGTTACATTCAAACGATTACATTCCATTACCGTTACAATTGCCGTTATATTATATCTCATTATCGTTACATTCCATCCTCCTTCAGACCATCCTCGCCCTCGATGTTAAGTTATAACAATACCAGGGTCAAAGATAAAAATACATGACATTTCAAATGCAGTTGCCTTTGCTGTTACCTGATGAAGACAAATATTTGTCCCACAAAGAGCTGCAAGTGTCCAAATATAGCACCAACCATTGCAATGAAACATGGGTAACATCTATCGTTACATTCCAACGATTACATTCCATTACCATTACAATTGCCGTTATATTATATCTCATTACCGTTACAGAGGATATTCGATTATATGATCAGTAGTGTGTTTGATCCTGATTTGTATATGATGAACAGAGTTTTGCCTATGCACGTGAAGTGTGGTCTCGCAAGTTGTTTGGTGAAATGTCGAAGAGAAACACAGTTTCTGCATGACTATGATCTGTGGTCTTGTGAATTCTTGGAATTATTCTTAGGCTTTTACGTTATTTTTATGCATGTGGGAATATTTTATTTTCAGTGAATTTTTTTTTAATGAATATTTTGGTGTGTCAATACGTCAACTCGCCAACCCAATAAATTTTTGTTGAGTTAACGGGCCAATCCACCAACCAATGAGTTGATATTTCCACCCATCATCCAATTGCGAATCAACCCATCCCACCTCATTTTTAGCAAGTTTAAAGCAGGTCAAGGCGGGTCATTTTGCCATCTCTTCCAATAAAAAGGATAAAAGAAAAGCGACCACGATCCTATCATTTTATATCATTTTTTGCGCACGACCAACGCTATCTAAGTAACCACTTCATTTTTTGCGCACAACCAACCCTATCATTTTATCATTTATTTAATATAAATAAGCACCACCATACCAATAGAAAATCATCAAAATGTTTATCAAAAAAAAAAAAAAATCATCAAAATAATAAATAAAATTTGTGCATCCATTACAAGAACCAGAAGTGGTGAATATAATAATTTACCGTTTTACACACAACATTATAAGTAAAATTTGAATTCACCCCTATGACATTATAACATTATTATATCATCTATTATTCTTACAAACTCCATATAGTAAACTAAAAAATAATAATAATAATAACAAAAGCACACTATTGAATTTCAATCTCAGCGCAGCATACAAAGTAAAAATAATCCTCAGGAAAATGGATCACCACAAGTAATAGACAGTTCAGGGATATACAAGCATGATATATGAAGGCAAAGCAAGGCAATTTATATAAAGATAAAAAATTCAACTTAATAACCATAAGAATGGGGACATAAGACAAACAATATTAGCAGGAAATTGTAGCATTTGTTCTCCTCACTTAGTGGCTTGTGCAATTATATTACTTATTGTACTGGCTTCCTCCTTTGCAGTCTCCACCAATGAATCCTGAAAGCAAAATTTTGATGTAAAATGTAAAATAAATTCAATAAAACATTGAGAAAGAAACTGCCCAGCAAACTGTTTAAGAAAGAGAAAGTGTGTTCCATACCTGTGCAGCTACCAACCGAGCAACTGTTTTCTTGCTGGACTCTTGAAGCTCACCAGCAATTAGAACTTCATCCAGTATATAGTAGGCCTTCCGCAATACAAAAACAAAAACACATCAGAAGGGACCTTAATCACAAATACGAATTGGCACTGAATATAATCGATTATTAAGGGTAATTCAGGGTGGATCTATATCAAGAACTAAGAAGAATCATATATAATAGTAATAAACTAAAGGAAAACAGCCATGATAAGTGAACAAACCTTGTGAAAGTTGAATATTAAGTCCAGTTCACATACCTGCAAAACATGAAACAATCATTATAAAATTAAACGGACATGAGAAATCCCTTAGATCTTTATTAATAGAATGGGAATATTTCTATAGTTAAATCAAGTAGTGCCTTCAAAAGTCAAAGCTTATGAGAACTCACACTGCCAAAATACCGATCAAGAATCTCCACGAAATGATGAATTATTTCGAGGACCTCTAATTCATTGTCATCTTCATCAATACACATGCAGAAAAAGAGACTAGCATACCTGTACCAGATACGCATTATAGAACGGACTCAAATAATCATCAATAGAGACAGAAGGTACCCTTGAAAAGGGGTTGTGATATATGACCAAAAGCTATGGTCTCTTTGTTACAATACCTTTTATAAACAACTTTATATCCTCTCCATTCAACAAAATTACATAGCTTGGGAGCACGGGAAAGAATTACTCCACTGAGCTCACGGATTACCTTTCAGAAATAAATTACATGTAAATTTATGCAGTAAGGATAGCTAATGTGAAAAATGTAATATGTTTGACAAAAAATGATCATAATATTACCATTATTTACAATACAATATGAAAAACGTAAACAAAAAGCACAGGAAAAAATATACCGTGTTCAACATTCAACAATTTCACATATACAGAGGGAACTATTAGTATATATTTTATATTTTTTACATTTTGTAATTCTGTTATGGACTGATGGTGCTAATTGTGCACACCATTCTGTTACGTTTCTTTTTAGTTTTTCTTTTCTGATATATAGTGCTCTGTAATCGTGACTTAGCAAGTAATGGAATATTCAGATCTATCTTATTTTTTCTTCTTCTCTCTGCCACTGGAAACTAACATGGTATCAGTAGATTCTTCTTAATTCCGAGCCTTCTTCTATGGCTCGAGGTAACAACACCAATCGACCAACACCAGCGGATAATTCCTCTTGTTCTTCCCACTCAATGGACGATTCATCGAGTCCTTATTTTTTGCATAATGGAGATCATCCTGGACTGGTATTGGTCTCCCATCACTTGACTGGTACGAACTTCAGCTCTTAGCAGCGTGCCATGCTTCTTGCTTTGACCGCAAAGAATAAATTGGTATTTGTTGATGGTACCATTCTTCGCCCTCACACCACTGACCTTCTTTTTCATCATGGAACCGTTGCAACTCCATGGTTATATCCTGGATATTGAACTCTGTTACAAAAGAAATTGCAGACAGCCTTTTATTTTTCTACCGGATATGAAGTGTGGTCAGATCTGAAGACGAGATATTCTCAGGCAAATAGCCCACGCATTTTCCAGCTTAAACAACGAATCTCTTCCTTATATCAAGGTTCCCTTGATGTCAATGCTTACTACACCAAACTCAAATCTCTTTGGGATGAATTACAGGACTATATGCCTCTCCCTTCCTGCACTTGTGGTGCTGTCCGTGAAATTAGCACTAGCCGGGAGCAGGATCATGTTTTACAGTTCCTTATTGGACTCAATGAGTCTTTTTCATCTGTCCGTGCACAAATCCTTTTGCTTGATCCTTTACCTTCTCTTGCGAAAGTTTTCTCCATGGTTTTGCAAGAGGAACGCCAACGTCAGCTTTCGGTGGCCTTGTCTTCTCCGGTTATTTTTGAAACACCACTTCTCAATTCGGTTGCTTCTTCTCCACCGCATGCAAACACAGCAGTTGCTGTACAACGCTGTCCCAAACCCACCTGCACCTTTTGCAATATTTCTGGTCTCACACATGACAAGTGTTTTAAGCTACATGGGTACCCACCTGGGTACAAGCCTAGGGTCTCCAAGCCCAATATTCCCAACAACCAGGCCCAAGCCCACTCGGTCCAATCCCTGCCATTGAACCCTACTCCCAAATTTCCCAATTACTCTAACACATCGTACCCTAATCCCCAACCATCTGAAGCCCCTCTTGTTTTCACCCCAACACAATACAATCAACTGCTTGCACTCATACAACAGAGTTATGCTTCATCTCCTTCAATTTCAGCTCCCTCCGTCGTTGACTCATCTCCTTCGGTTGCGAGTTTTAGTGGTAAGTCTCCCCTCGTTCTTCCTCCCTCTTGTTGGGTGTTAGATACAGGTGCTACGCACCATGTTAGCCTTTCAATCCAATCATTTTCTTCTTCGTCTTCTTCTAAATCTATGGTTTCCTTTCCTGATGGGTCATCAGTTATGGTTACCGCCGTTGGTACGGTTCCAATTTCTGATCTTTTCACCCTTCAAAATGTCTTATATGTTCCGTCCTTCTTTTTTAATCTTCTCTCCATCAACGCCTTAACACGCGATTCTCCTGTTGTTGCATTTTTCTCTGACACTTCTTGTTTTCTTCAGGACCGTGCTTCAACAAAGACGATTGGGATTGCTAGAAGACACGATGACCTTTACCTTCTTGACACAACAAATATTTTCCCTGTAGATAAATGTCCCCCATCCCATATGTTTTTCAATTAATGTAAAAGATCCTTCTCTCTGGCATTCCAAATTGGGGCATCTTTCTATCTCTGTTTTAAATTCAATGAAATATTTGCTGGGTTTTTCTGATAATTTGCCTCATTCACATCATTGTTCTATTTGTCCAGTTTCTAAACAAAAAACGTCTTCCTTTTCTTTTAGATCCGAAATTATCTACATCACCATTTGACCTTATACACTGTGATATTTGGGGCCCATTTCACACCACTTCTGTAGAAGGCTCCCGTTACTTCCTTACCATTGTAGATGATGCTAGTAGGTTCACCTGGATTTATTTTTTACACAACAAATCCGATTTCAATTCTGTTTTTCCTTCCTTTTACTCTCTTATTCATACTCAATATTCTTTACCTATTAAATCCATACGCTGTGACAATGCACCTGAGTTCCAATTATCCAGTTTCTTTTCAACCAAAGGAATTCAAGTTTTCCATTCATGCGTTGATCGCCCACAGCAGAATTCTGTTGTAGAACGCAAGCACCAACATCTTCTCAATGTGGCACGAGCCCTCCATTTTCAATCCCACATCCCCCTTCAATACTGGCAGGACTATATCTTGACCGCTGTTTACCTTATTAATCGCACCCCATCCCCACTCCTTTCTTCCAAAACTCCTTTTGAGCTTTTTATGCCATAAAACCCCAACTTATGCCCACCTTCGCAATTTTGGTTGCCTTTGTTACAGTTCTACACTTCCCAAGAACCGCCATAAGTTTTCGCCTAGAGCTTTACCTGCTGTTTTCATTGGGTACCCACCAGGTTTTAAAGGTTACAAGCTCCTTGATTTACAATCCAACAGAACCTTCATTTCACGTGATGTTGTATTTTTTGAGCACATCTACCCATTTGCCTTATAGACACTTCACCATCCTCTGTTCTTACTGAATTTTCTCAATTACCCACACCTTTCTCTTTGGCTGTTCCACCTATAGCCCAACATCCTCCATTAAACCCATCCATATCCTCTAGAACATCACGGACTCGTCACCCTCCTTCACACCTTGATGACTACATTTGTTTTTCTTCTACTCTTCATCCTCTTTCCAATTGCCTTTCATATCATCGGTTGTCTCCTGCTCATGCTGCATTCATTAATTATGTTTCCTCTCATTGTGAACCTAATTCTTTTTCTACTGCTTCTCAATTACCGGAATGGCAAGCCGCAATGAAAGCTGAACTTTCAGCACTTGAACTCAACAAGACTTGGTCCATTGTTTCTCTTCCACCTGGCAAGAAAGCTGTGGGTTGTAGATGGATATACAAAGTGAAGTACAACTAAGACGGTTCCCTTGAAAGGTATAAGGCCTAATTAGTGGCCAAGGGATTAACTCAACAAGAAAGAATTGACTTCTTGGAGACTTTCTCCCCTGTTCGGGTCCTCCTTGCACTTGCTGCAATAAACAATTGGTCACTTGTACAGCTTGACGTCAATAATGCTTTTCTACATGGGGAGCTTTTTGAAGAGGTATATATGCATTTAACTCCTGGCTATTCTGCCACTCAGTCTTCTTTGCCTCCCAATGCTGTATGTCGTCTGCATAAATCACTGTATGGTCTTCGACAAGCCTCAAGACAATGGTTTGCTAAATTTTCTGTCACAATGACATCACTTGGTTTTAATCAATCCCAATCTGACCATTCTCTGTTTGTACGCAGTTCTGATTCATGTTTCATTGTTATTTTAGTATACATTGATGATATTATCATTGTTTCTAATAATGCTCATGAAGTGCAGCTTCTCACTGATGAACTTCACAATAAATTATGTTTGAAAAACCTAGGTTCTTTAAAATACTTTCTTGAACTTGAGGTAGCTCGTTCTACTAAAGGCATTTTTGTTTGCCAACGTCATTATGCTTTGGAAATCCTCAAGGATTCTGGTCTCACTGGTTGCAAACCACGTACCACCCCTTTTGAAGTTGGTGTTAAACTATCTACATCTGATGGAGCTCTTCTTCCGGATCCTTCAGTCTACCATGAGTTAATTGGGCGCCTACTTTATTTGACAACCACTAGACCAGATATATGTTATAGTGTTAACTTTCTCATCCAATTCATGGCTTCTCCCCGTGTCCCACATCTACAAGCTGCTCACAGACTTCTTGGATACATCAAACATACCATTGGTCAAGGCATTTTCTTTTCTTCTTCTTCTTCTGCTGTTCAGCTCACTGCATTTTGCGATTCTGATTGGGCTTCATGTGTTGATAGTCGTCGATTAATTTCTGGGTTTTGTGTTTTTATTGGAGATTCCATCATATCTTGGAAATCCAAGAAATAAGGCACTGTTTCCAGGTCATCCACTGAAGCTGAGTATAGATCCATGGCTCATGTCACTTGTGAATTGCTTTGGTTGTTTTCTTTGCTTAAAGATCTTCAAGTTTTACATCCTAGACTTGCTCATTTGTTTTGTGATAATTAGTCAGCTCTTCATATTGCTGCAAATCCTATTTTTCACGAACACACGAAGCATATAGAAATAGACTGTCATCTTGTTCGTGAGCACATTGTCAAAGGCACTTTGAAAACCTTCCCAGTTCCTTCATCCAAGCAACTTGCAGATTTACTTACTAAACCATTACTTCCCTCAAAGTTTTCAGCTCTGGTGTCCAAGATGGGAGTTCTGAATATCCACTATCCATCTTGAGGGGGCCTATTAGTATATATTTTATATTTTATACATTTTGTATTTTTCTTTCTGTTATAACTGCTTCTAGAAGTTGCTGATGTGTAATTCTGTTATGGACTGATGGTGCTAATTGTGCACACCATTCTGTTACCTTTCTTTTTAGTTTTTCTTTTCTGATATAGAGTGCTCTGTAATCGTGACTTAGCAAGTAATGGAATATTCAGATCTATCTAGTATTTTCTTCTTCTCGCTGCCACTGGAAACTAACAGGAACTGAGGATCTTAGGAAATCATCATCCACTATGTTATATATCAAACATACATTTATCAAATGAGAAAAAGGATTTTAAAAAAAAAAAACTCAGGAGTTACCTTATTTCTTTCTTTCTGAGAATAAGGCGAGTACCATTTTGTCAGTCTCACCTTCCCTTGGCGACTAATGAGCAGCACAAATTGGATCTATGCAGATGAATAAAGATGTTCACAATGGAAATACATAAAGAATATGCATGTTATAACTAGCACCCCCAGAATCTGTATTCGAATATTAGAGCATCCAAATTAAAATGGGGAAAAAGATCCTATTCTTACCATCATAAAGTTGCTTATTTTTTTTCTATACATCAAGTTCACATTTGCAAAAATGCAGATATTAGAGCATCCTAATTACAGTGGGGTAAAAGATCCCATCCCTATCATCATAGAGTTGCTTAATTTTTATTATACAAGAACTACACATTTGCAAAAAATACAAGGATAACACTGCATACAAGGATCTCCTTCACCTCTATCCTTGCAAATCGGGGGTTTCTAGCCAAATCTACAAACTAAGAATCAAGCATAGATGCTTGGCATAAACACAAAATTAACTTAAGCTATTTCATCTTGTATAGAAATGCAACTTCTCTCCCCATAAAAATCGGCCAAAGTGACTGGAGACAAAAATTGACTAGAGAGTCCAAGAACATCAAATCCCGCCACAAAAAAAAAGTACAAACCGACCCAACCTACCTGGCAAGTAAGATCTATAACAGAACAGAACAGAACTGAATGAAATGGAAAAACAACTTTGGAATCAAAAGAAATGAAAATCAGAAGCTCACCATATTTGGAATCTGACTCAAGCCTCGAACTTGAACACGGTGACGACGATTCGCTAAACGTTTCTTCAAAGAAACCTACTTGCTTATCAAAAACAAGTATAATAAACGTTTGATACCGTGTAGGCCAATTTTACATTTAATATTATAATTATAACTTTGCGAAATCATACTCTCATGCTTTTACATTTAATATTATAATTATAACTTTGGGAAATCATACTCCCATGTTGCATTAGTGACTTTTTTCTCCACAAATTTATTTTCAGTACCAATTAATTTTTTTAAACATATAAAATTTGAGATCCACATTTCACTTATTTCTATTTTTTCTCTCTCCTATCTTCTTACGACATGAAAAAATATTAGTCCTATAACATCATTTTAAAATTCTTTTGAGTATTTTATTTGGGTAAAGGTGGATGGATATTTTCGTCGAAGAGCAATACTCCATAAAGCCACATTTTATATCTTCCTTATGAAATAAATCTTCTCACATATATTTTTTTTGGAAAAGATCTTCTCACATATTTTAATTATCATGAAATATAGGTTTGTATTTATTTATTACATAAAAATAATTTATAATCATTATCATTAAGATAATTCTTTTTAAAAATTAAATAAATTCAAATATGCACTTATTTAAAATTTCAAGTACCATTCCTACAAATAACTAAAACTAAATAGTAAAATAATTATTTAACTCATAATTACCAATTACAAATTAATTTTAATTAATTACAATTATATTATATGACCTAATTTTTAATCATCAAATCAAATAATTTATTTAGAAATATATATATATATATATATATATATATATATATATAATCCTTTGACACCGGTGTTAAATTTGAAATTTGACACCTCATCTGAGAGCCGTTAGATCAAAAAGATCAACGACTCTAATTTATAAGCATGTGTCACCATTGATCTTTTTTTATCTAACGGACACTCTCGGACACTCCGACACTTCCCGACACTCTCGAGTTGTTATATTTGTTTGAGAATCATCTATACAAGTGTTACAAGTGATTAGGAATCATTTAGAAATCACTTAGATAAACAAATAAGTAAAATTGCATTATTAGCTGAAGTAATCGATTACCAGCATGAAGTAATCGACTAATTGGGTTTTTGAAGAAGTAATCGATTATCTAATGAACAGTAATCGATTACCTGATCACTTTGAAGAAGAAATCAATTACTTATCGTGGAGTAATTGATTACTCCCTATTTTAAGCGACTTAAACACGAAGTTATTAATATAATTAGATGTCCAACGGTTATAAACGGCTAGTAATTCATTTTGTCGCCTATATAAACACTTGTTAGGGTTTTCTAAAAAAGGATTAATGCTGAAAAAACAAAAACACGAAAAATCAAATATTAAACCCCATTTAGGCTCATTTTACATATCCTTGAGAAAAAGCTCAATATCTCTCTTCTCTTTTTTTGATTTGTTTCGTAATTTTGAATGTGGGAAGGCTGCCCTACATATGTTGAATGATGGTTTGTTGTTGTAATTCATTTTGGATATTTTGAGTGATCCTATAGGGGTATAGGTCGAGAATGATCAATATTTGATCAACTTTGATTTTTCAGGAACCAATTAGAAGTTTGAACATATGGAATGATTGACTCCAGTCTGGATGTAGCTCTCAAGTGGTTAGAGAGTGAACCAGGATAAATTTGGTGTTTTCTTCTTTTTTCCTTTCTTTCTTTGATTTTCGTTGTTATATCTTTGAATTGTATGTTATTTGCATTGTTTCAATTTTATTTTTGTGTTGGGAAAAGCTTAGATTATGTTCCTACATGTTTTGGCTTATTTTCTTGAAAAGGGGTTTTGGATTTCATTGTTTCTTGCATTTAAAGTTAACCACAATTCACCCCCTATTGTGGTATATTTAGCCATTATTTTCTTTTCAAGTGGATTAAACGTTAAGGGTAAAAGGGTATTTGGCCAATGAGATATTTTCATAAGTCAAAAAGTCAAAATACCTCACATTTCCCTCACTCACTCTCTTCCTCCCACGGATTGCCCTCCCTCCCAGATGGTCTCCCTCTTTCTTTCTTTTTCTTCATACCCGAAAATTACCTTCTTCTCCTCCATGAACCGTTCGACCAAACCAAGGAAGATTGTGTGAGAAATCTTCATCAATCTTACTAAATACTCACTAGGAACCCACACACACTCATCATCCTCACCTTAGGAGCTTTGATTTGAGAGAAAGAAACCATCCCACAAAGTGAAATTTTCGGATTTCTCCTTGGATGGCCATAGAAAATGGGATCAAAGCTTAGAAAGCCTATCATTTTAGCTTGTTGAAGTCTTTTAAGCTAATGGAGTTCAAACCTTTTTGTATTTTCATGGAAGTTTAGGATATTAGGTTGTGTTAAAGAGGGTTTTCATGATTTTAATGAGTGAGTGTTGAAATGGACATAAGTTCCTTTGTAACAAATGCTAGGGAGTTGTTCTTGATAAGGAAAAGTGAAGAAACCACCATTTTGCTCACTTTGAAATTTTGGTAACATGAGCAATTGGGTTTTGTTAGTAATTGGTGACCAAATGATGAAGTTAGTGATGGTTTTGTATGTGTCTAATATTGTAGTGTTGAGCCTAGTGGGATTTTTGGTGGAGGATCAACCAATGGAACCTCCATTCGTTTTAGACATAGCCTTTTGAATTTTTTCAAGAATAAGGTAAGTATTATATCGTCATTATTGTAGAGATTTAAGTATTGATTGTTGTCGATGCCTAATATGCATCATTAATCACACTATATCCTTGGAATAAGTTGGACTTGTGAGGAAAATATATAGCTTGGACTTTTTGATTATAAAGGAAAGCTTGGATAAGGAAAGTGCTATGACACATTACTCTAAGAGGTAAACTCTTGGACCTTGGAAATTTTTTCCAATGTTGTTCCACTATTCTTCATAAAGAGTAATGGTCCTATGGATTGATATGCATTGGTTGTTAAAATTGAGTGTTATGGCTTAATATGATAATATATGCTATGTATGGTTGCATGATTGGACAGATTTTCTGGCCAATTGAATATGAGATATGGACTTCCCTTGGAGACAAAGTTGCGTGAAGCAAACTCCTTGTGGTTGACACCCGAGAGAAGACACCATGAAGGTTTTCTCTTGGAAGTGTCATATGAGTTGTATTCCGATTTTTGGCAAGTTGGCCAATAGAATGGCTCTTGCGCTATGTATAGTTATATATTAATTTGTGAAAAATGCTAATATAATGTTGTTTTAATGCCTCTATATTATGGAAGTGAGCTCATGGGTAGAAAAGTATCCAAGTAGCTTGAGTTTTCTGAGATTGTTTCTCACCCCGGGTGGGGAATCATATTTCAGGTACACCAAATGGTGTGAATGATATTGCCCTTGGCAAGAGGCCAATTTGAAGCATGATGATTTTATGATTGAGCTGATGCATGTGATTACTGTTTTGTTATGTAATCAACCATCTGAACATTTGTTGAAAACAAGTATGCATTTTGAAAAGGCTTGTATTGCCTTATTTTGTAAGATTGAGTACTATGTCACATAGAAGGAAATAAACTTATGCATAATTTTGTTTAGTGTTTGGAAAGCATAAGGAAAACATTGATATTTTGATTTGGTGATATGAATGTTAAATGGATGTTGTAATATTTTAATGGCTAAATAAATAATAACCCTGATTTTATAATTTTGATATTAGAGGATTATTATGCAGACCTTGGGTCATAAAAGGAATGAGGATAAAATTTTAAGAAGTTTGATACCCATATTGATGGTATTTTACACAGGTGAATTTTCATCTGTTATTTTTGACTGTTGACATATTAACAGTCAGTAAAATAGCTCCAATTAAGCAAATTAGAGTTCGAGAGCTGTTTTGATGATATGATTGTCATATATGAGGTTAGTATGTGATTTGATGAAGTTTGATACCTATATTAGAGTATTTTAAAAAAGTCACTTCTGCCGGGTATTTTATATTGTTGTAGAAGCAGCCGGTAGGATCCCGGAACTGGAAAAAGATGGAAAAATGAAAAAAAAGACCAATATATGCCTAACAAGTTATAATTAGACCAATAATGTTAAAGTTAAGAAGATTATGAAATTCGGGTACAGTTAAGAACCGGTAAAGACTATAGTGCAATTAAATAGCTGTAAGGGGATCTGTGATCTACTAATCAAATTTTTAAGTTATAAACATGATAATTAGACAAAATTAATATTAATTACTTAAAGTTTGAGTCTTGGAGGTTCTTGGTGGAAAAATTGATAATAATTCAGATAAAAATTATACTGGTTGTCATTAAATGATAGAAAGTCACTTAAGTGACTTGGTCAAAACACTAAAATGACTTGGACCCTTCCATTTCTTAATGCAGTGCCTCTTTCACCTTCTCTCTCTAACATTTTGAAATTTGAGTTTTCTCCTCCTTCTCTCTAGCTTTCCACCCCCAAAATTCACTCAAATCACCAAACACTTTTCACCAAAGTTGTTCTCCTCATCATCCTCTTCAAGAATATACTATTTTTATTTTGAAAAGCCAAATTTTCGTGGGTCTTCTTCTCCATACAGCAGCGTGTTCATGGCTTCCTCAAGCCATGGTGATGCTGCTTTGAGTTACACTTGAAAAACACCTCTTCAAGAATAACCTTGCACTTGAGGATTGTTTGGAGCATACGTATTTATATTGGAGTGTGGGCTTGTGCTAAGCTCGTTGAGGTAAGCTCCTGGTTTTAGTTACTCCTCTCTCTTGTGGCCCCACCATGATGGTGGGCATTATGGTTGAAGTGTATGGAAGTATGTGATATGTGGTATATGTGCATTCATTCACATTCATATAGATATGATATGATTCTTGATGTTATGATGATGCACTGATGATGTATGTTATGAGGTTCCTGGCTAGTGAATATGTATGTAGGTTGCCTATGGCTTTACCTTGGGAGTTATTTCATACTACAGTTTGTGTTGAATGTCTATGGCTTGACCCTGGAAGTCACACTAGGCATGTTAGACATGTCAGTTAGCTATTCTTGGGAAGAGCCCTTGAATGGTTAACCAGAGGATGATGTATAATGCTATGTTTATGTTGTATGTTTGTGTATGTGCTTTATAACTGACTTGTCATGTAGGAAGTGAGCTTAGGGGATTAGAGGATCCTCTAAGAAACTTGAGCTTACTGAGATTTTGTTATCTCACCTCTTTTTGGGGACATTATTTTAGGTACCCCTGGTAGCAGTGTGCAGTCTAAGGGCAAGGTCCCAGCTATGGATTAGTGGATTGAGGCTGCTGTTTATTTTATGTTATTATGTGGCATGTGTAGTGTTTTGACATGCCTAGTTAGCTTATTTTGAGACTATGTTGTTGTATGTAATAATGCTCAGGATTGTTATTAATTGAGCTTCTGGATTATGGTTGTTTTATTACAAGTTACGTTAGATGCAAGTGATGAGGACATATAGACATGATGTATGGATGTATTAATTTGGGCATTGAGCCATTATTTATGTACTGACCCTATGAGGGGATTGCAGTCCATGTGGGACTTGCAAGCTGTCTGTTATGAAACTGCGTTAATCAGGTAATGGCCATTAATACTGCCTAATGGGATTAATTAGTAGTTATATGTATTAGTTTACGCTTTCGCAATATCTCATGTGAACGTTTTTAGAAATATTTTCAGAAAATATTTTGGAAAAAGTTTATTCGTACTTTTACAAGACTTTTCTTTAATTATTCAATAAAACCTTCCGCTGTATACGCTATAATATCATGATGTTAACAACCTTTCACTGTGTACGCATATCTAGAGCTAGAGAGCTCCATATTGAGTGATGCTTGAAACCATGTGAAGCTAGGTCATAGGTATTTAATCTTGATAAAGAAAATTAATAATATTTGGTAAAATGAATATTGACTAAGAAATTAGACATGAAGATGTATTAAAAGGATTTATATTAATTAATGGAAAATGTTTATTCACATTTTCGCTATAATAATTTAATAAGTCAGCTGAGCTTAATGCTATAATTCATGATAATATATCGGGTGCATACGGGGTGTTACACAAGTTTACTTCTTACCTTCTTAGCACGTTCTCCACTTATCCGGGTCTCCAAAAAGGCTAAGACTTGGATATTGTAATGGCCAATTAAGTCTCTAATTAGGGGGAAAACCCTTTTTTTTTCTGCCCCACTACAATTTTAAGATACTATAGTCATTAAAGCAACATAATCATAAAACCTGACAAATCGGGGGGCTTGCTCCAACTAAAGTTAATTGGTGTATGTTGGTTCATCTCCCCTCTGGAACTTGGTTTCCATGGGAGGATCATTTGTTCGAGATGAGCAGGAGTGCATCATCTTTCCCCATATGGGGGCTTGGGCGACTGGCGGGAAGGCATTAGGCGTGTTGCAAGTCTGGCCCTTCGCAAGTACCATGGATTTATTTGGCTCTAGAAAAGCATTTGTAAAAGCCAAGTCGAAGGACCTGGTCTTGTGAAGACCTTGTCAAGACTGATCTCGATTTCATGGACTTAGAGATGGGGCTGGGTTTCAAAGAAAGGTTTAACATTTTATTAATAATCGAGTCTCCTAATTATTTTTTCCGTCGTATCAATGCTTCCTTCGCTTCTTTAGACTGCACCTCTCTTGTATAGTGGTATGTGACGAACCTTGAGATCATCACCCCTAAAAACTAGTTCAAAGGGTATGAGTTTTTACGACTTATAAACCCCTGTTAAAGAACCACTTCAACCCAAAACCTTAAGGTGTTGGGTGAGGGCCTTTTTATTTATATTATATTCTCTAACACACCCCCTCATGCAAGAGCCCTTTGGGCTTGAAGCGTGGAATATGGCACAAGCCCATTATTGGTCTGTCTTGTGCTGCACGAGCCCATTTTTTGGTCCGCCTCGTGTTTTTCTTAATTTCACCTGAAAGTGGGGACAGTGAGGATCGAACTCGTGACCTTGTGGTCACTCAAGCTCTGATACCATGTTAAAGAACCACTTCAACCCAAAACCTTAAGGTATTGGGTGAGAGCCTTTTTAATGATTTATATTATATTCTCTAACAACCCCGCATTAATTATCTATACAACTAATGTAGGACTTATAACATGGTCATTGGCAGATTTCTAGCTAGTTGGGACTTAGTTGACTAGCTGCGTGTTTTGGTTTTGCTCCTCGTGTTGGTTGGACACAAGGTTCAGAGATTGCCCCTCCTTCACTAACAATAACTTTCTATGAGTGTGAACATTAGTATTTCCATTTTTTGTGGAATCGATGAGCCCAACGTTCCCTGAGTTACCATTCGAGTAGACGTTGTAGGATATACCCCAGTGTTAATGCTCCTTTCAATATTAACTACACTAGAATCAGTTACGATTTCCTGTTCTTGCTCCCCCCTCGTTGACTGCAAGAGCTTCAAATTGAGACTCCTTAGGCTTTGCTTCGGAGTTTGGAGGGGAAGGGAAGGAAAGGAATTCAAGGGAGAGGAAGGTGAAGAAAAGGAAGGGAAATGCAGGGTATTTTCTTCCCTTGTTTGGGAGTTCCAAATTGGAAAAAATTTAATTTTAAAAAAGAAGAAGGGTTTTGTGAATACCCGAAATCCTTCCTCTCACTTTTTTAACTCACAAAAATAGAAGAGACTAATAAAATCTTTCCCTTCCCGGTAAACTGGTCGAGTTAATCTTTTCTCATTTTACATGAGAAAAGATTCTCATGTTACACACACAATCAAAAGGTGGGTCCCATTTTTATTCTTTTGTCTTTTCACTTTTTTGTGGATCCCACCTATGCATTAAGTGTGTGACATAAGAAAATTTTCTCATGTAAAATGAGAAAATTAATCCCCATAAAAAATACCAAAATTATTTAAAAAATATAAAATTCATTTTAAAATCTTTTGTAATTTTATTTGCTAGTAGTATACTCTTCTACAATGACCTAAAATTTCAGCTTCCAATACTGAAGCTGTTAGCTTATGGGTGTCCTAGAGACAATCTTTTGATTAAATAAAGGACACTAGATGTAGAACTTTGTTTGTCGCAAATAAATGTAAGCACTATTTATTCAGTTTCATATTGTGTCTCGATATTACTGTTAATATTATATGAATGAACTGGATAAACCCCTTGGAACAGAACAGGTATCTCTTGAGTATCTGTGATGAGATCACGATCATGAGGATTCAAGGATATTGCATGTCTATTCCTAATTATATGTTCCTAGTCTAGAGACACTGAGTTTGGGGATCAGTGATCTCGAGTAAAGACTAGTACGACTTATCTACTTGTATATGGATACAAGGTAAAGACCTCATGAGCTGCAGATATGGAGATATCTTAGCTAAAGTCGTGGGTGGACCTATAAGAGTATAGCTCGCACTGAACAGACCCAAAAAGAGACTCTATGAGGAAATCTCACAGATAATGTCATTAGAGTAATCTCTTTATGTTTGGGTGTGTCTTTCCTTAGACCAGAAGTTATTACCTAGACTGTGTTCTTGAAGGCATGTTTTGATTGTATACCTCGTCTGCCTGAAACATGGAAACTCATAGGTATACTGTTGGGCGTGTCCTTAAAGGGCACAGGGCTAGGGTAATAAGCTGAAGGAATTCGTCAAATCTCTGTGAGAGATTAGGTTATCTGTAAACCGGAGAAATCGGGATGACATTTACAGGGACTCGGGAATCTATGCATAGTAAAAGAGATCATGAGATGATCTGCCTTTAGAGTCAGTAAATTGAAGATTCCCTATTTCGAATAAAGCTTACCCTAAACCGCAGGGGTTGATACATTTCCTTACCCTAGGTTAATGGGAAGATAACCGAGACGAAGGGAAATACATACGGTAACCAAATATGTGCAATAGGATGATCAAGTCATTAATCTGACTAGTTCTGGGGCAACAAAGCATTGCTAGTGCTCTGTGTTGTCAATAATTGGGTTGTGAGCTTGTTGGGCCCAAGCCCAGTTATGTCAGTAGCTAAGTTGGACCTAATGGGTCACACACTAACACCTTGTAGTCATGATGGACTAGCTTTAAAGGTATTGGGCCTAATAATGTTATTAGCCCAAGAAACTGTTTGGAAGCCCACCTAAATGCGTGGGTGGTGCATGGAGTTTAGTAATGGGCTTGGATAGTCCAAGCCATTACTAATTAATTTAATTAGTTAAATTAATAAATCAAATATTTGAATTTTGAATTTTGAATTTGAAATTTGAATTTTGAAATTTGAATTTAGAATTTAAATTTCGAAATTCGAATTTTGAATTTGAAATTTGAAATTTGAAATTTGAATTTTAAAATTTGAATTTGAATTTGAATTTTGAAATTCGAATTTTGAATTTGAAATTTTAAATTTTGAATTTTGAATTTGAATGTTTGAACGTTTGAATTCAAGTGTTTGAATTCGAATTTGAATTGGTTTTGAAAAGTTGTTTCATAACAAAAGGATAAGACAGGATCTTATTGGAGCATATTCCTTGGATGAAGAAGCATATTTGGAGGCTCTCCCTAGGCTGTTTGGTGCGCAACTTTTAGGTGATAAGAGTGTTATCTTATCACTTAAAACAAACCTCCATTCAGATTTGGTGGTTGAGGGAATCAGTGGGTGAGTTGATTCAAATTTTGAATGCAACTACTCAATGTATTTGGACCCTTTCTAGGGCTGAATTATGCGCATGAGAACTATATACTATATGATAGTTTATGAATTTAAGTTTAAATTAATTTGAATTTAAATTCATGTGGATAAGATTGGAGGTTGTTGGCAAAGTTAGTTTTGCAACAGCTCCACCTTATCACACTGTTTCATGCGCAACTTTCAAAGAAATTTGAAAGTTTGTTTTCATTTTGAATGATTGAATTCCCTCCTCCTCCTCTCCAAAGGGTGCGCATAAATATGACATGTTCCTCACCTTAGGTCTCAGTGAAAAACCTAGCCAACTCTCCTCCATCTATGCACCATTCTGTAGGGTAACTCAGTACACCTTTCCAAACAGAATACCTAGCCTCCACCTTCACCACTTGTGTGCATAGCAAGCCTCACTGTGGTGTTCATCTGGTGGCTTTCAAGAAAGGGTTCTTGCATCATTGACGAACGGTGGTGTGGATCACCATTAGAGGGTTTGAACCCTTCAAGCCTGACATCTGATCTCTCTGACTGATCAGGCCTAAAACAAGGTAACATCATGTTGTCTTAAAGCATGAGCCTATGTGTGCATGTATGTTCCGCAGTAAAATTTTTGTTTTACACCTTACATGCATCGGCCTTCATAGGCCAGTTTACTTTCAGAAGCAATTTGCGGAATAATAAATTAAGAGAATGTGACATATGTCATTTCAATGTAGATAAATTTGAAAAACATAAGTTCGCAATATCTGACCTTTTGAATTTTATAGAGAGGTATGCTTATGGGAATTCTGAGTTGCAATTTAAATTGACATGGTAATAACGTGTATTTTCATTCGTTTGTACTTCATGAACTTGTAAAAGTGTGATTGAGTAATTTTTTAGCTTATTTAGTGAACCTTGATTAACTCATTTTAGTTATGGAATACAATTAAATTTATATGCTCATATATATATATATATATATATATATATATATATATATATATATATGGATAGGATATTGTGACACCCAAGTCATGTTACACCCATGTGACACCCAGTCAATCTCACCATTAAATTAAGTTTTTAATCCAACGATCCTGATTTAATCCTTATATACACCTTCACTTCCCATTCTCTCTCCCATTTCTCTCTCTGATCATGCTCTTTCTTTTCCCTTCTCTCTTATCACTCTCTCTCTTCCCTTCTCTCTCATCATACTATCTCCAGCCTCCACCGCCGCCGCCCACTCCACCTCCGCCGCCGCCCGCCGCGCCTCCCCCTCTAATTCACCGCCGCCGCCGTTAAAATAAGGTATAGAATCATTACGCTTTTTTTTGTCATCCTTTCGTTCTGCTCTTCTAAATGCGAACACAACCTTAGATTTTACATTATTGTAAAATGTTGTAACATTGTGAGATTGGGGAAAGTGGAATTATGTACTAGCAGCCGTAGGATTTTTCAGAGTTTTGCAGTTTGTATCTGAGTTTTATGAATACAGTTACAATTCATTTAATTCTTACAATAATGTCACCGTACAGCTGAATTTTCTCTCCCAAATTTGATGAGGATTTCTTGGGTAAGTCATAAATGATGGTTTCTATGCAACTACTGGCTGTCTCTGGGTATCTATTGGAATGGATATGAATAAATTTTTATTCATTAATTTGCACTTCATGAACAAATTTAACGGAAACACCGGCTGTTATACATGCTTGCTAGTCATTTTATTTTATTTTTTTCTTTATTTTTTGTTTGTGATGTTTAATTCTGTTGGTCTTTGCTACCTTGCTATTTTGATCTAAAATACGACCTCACTAGTTATGCTATTATTCTTGCTATCTAGCTTTATGGTGCATCAACTTTGCCAATATTTTATTTTTGGTTTTCTTAGTTCATAAACTTTAATTTCCGCCGCCTAAAGAACATGGGTACAATGCCTTAATCAAAAATATGGAAGAGTAGTAGTGGCATGGAATATTGAACCGTGTGGTTGTGATCTTTATGAGTTATGGTCAACATTATAAAGAATAGTAATTGGAATAGTCAGTGGCTGGGAGGTTGATTCTAACTTCTATTTATTTATGATACTTGTTTCTTGGCTCATTCTTCTTGTCATAGTCATCATTTGCCAAAAGCCATTACTTACAATGCAATAAGGGAAAGAGTTCTCACAATGACAAAATGCAGTACAGTCAAGTTGTTAAATTCTATTGTTTATGAGCATTGTCACTGACTCAAGTTGTATAGTCAGTAGCTCTTATCTACAAAAGCCATAACTGAATTTGGTATGTGCTATTTCTATTGAGTATAGATATAAACTCAAGTGTTAAGAACTTACTCATTTCTTGAAGCTTTTGTATCACGGGCAAACATCTTGTAGGATAGCAATTTTCCTTCTAATTTTTGCAAAAACTGGTTTACCTTGCTTACTCTGAACACATGATTTATTGGTTTTAAATTTTTAGGTATATTATGGATGAGCATCCGGACTACAATGACTTAAATGATGAAATTAGGAATGACATGCCTGGTGAATTGGAAGATGACTTATTGAATATGAATGATGATCCAATAGATTACATCAACTTCAGTGATGATGAAATTATAGAAGAGATGCCTACTCATTTAGGAGAGGACATATCGAATGATTTAATTGATAACATTCCAAATGTCATTCCCTTGACATCGACAAAGAATTCTAATATTTTTATTGAGGTTGGAATGGAATTTTCCGATCAAAAGAGTGTAGTGGACTTGTATACAACATATAGCAAGGTAAAAGGTTTCGGAATACGAATACGAACAAGGAGGGATAACTTTGTCAAGCTAGTTTGTGCTAGAGAGGGTCATCCACAAAAAAAGAATGATAAAGATGTTGCTCAAGTTTGTCAGACCAAATTAAAGAAGACATCATCATTACGAATTGGGTGTGAAGCTTCTATAAATGCTTATAAAAGTGAAAACACAAAAATGTGGAGAATTACACTATTTGACGACAACCATAATCATGATCTTGTGACTCCAAAGAGTGTTCGTTATCTTAGATCACACAGAAAAATGTCTAATGTTGCAAGATCTTTGGTTGAACACTTTAGTGATGCAAGCTTGCCCACAGGAAAAGTGGCTACCATCTTCAAAGGTGATGAGTTATCATTTGACAGTCGAGATTGTTATAACCATCTAAAAAGTGTGAGGAGAAGAATATATAACACAGGAGATGCACAAGCTGTGTTAAACTATTGTGCTAAACAACAATCATTGAATCCAAATTTCTTTTATTCCATTAAATGTGACGATGAAGATTGCATGGAAAGCTTTTTTTGGATTGATGCAAGGTCCAGGAAAGCTTATGAGCTTTTTGGTGATGTCATCATATTTGACACGACATATAGAACTAATAAGTATTCAATGCCATTTGGACCTTTTGTTGGTGTAAATAGTCATTTACAGTCAATCTTGTTCGGATGTGCTTTATTGAAAGACGAAATAGAAGATACTTTTATTTGGCTATTTAAGGAATGGCTTCGAGGAATGAATGGGAAACATCCGGGCGCCATAATTACTGATCAGGTATAATCATTTTAAGTACATATTTTCAATTGTTTCATTTATTAATTATTGTATTCTTACATATGTCATTGAATTTATAGGACATGTCAATTACCAATGCAGTATCCAAAGTTTTCCCAAACAGCAAGCATCGATTTTGTATGTGGCACATCACAAAAAAGTTTCCAGAAAAACTGTCTCATGTTTATCAGCAGCATGCCACATTTAAGAGAGATTTCAATAACTGTATCCATACAAAAAAGAGCACTCAAGATTTTGAAGACAAATGGCAACGTATTCTTGATAACTATGGTCTTCATTAGAATGAGTGGTTGCAGTCACTTTATTCAATTAAAGCGTCTTGGATACCAATCTTTAACGGATCCATTTTCTTTGCTGGTATGAACACCACTCAGCATAGTGAAAACATCAATTCATTCTTTGATGGTTTTGTTACATCTGGCACAACCTTAAAGGAATTTGTAGAAAAATATAATCAAGCAGTGGATGCTCGTTATGATTCATTCAAAAAACAAGACTTTGAATCTAGGCACAAAGAAAGGCGTTTAACATTGAATATGCCATTGGAAGAGCATGCAGCTAAGGTTTACACGCGTGCAATTTTCACAAAGTTTAGTGATGTGCTTTCTCATAATTTTCGTCTCTCTAAGGAGAAAATTGGAGATGATGGTGAGTGTGTTACCTATCGAGTTTTTAACAGGAAAGAGAAGGATTATTCTGCAACTGTGAAGATGAAGTTGGAAAATAAAGAAGCAAGATGTTCTTGTCAGTATCTTGAGTTCATGGGAATCCCATGTGAGCATATTATTTCTATTTTTTTGGTTGAAAATGTTGAGCAGATCCCTGAACATATGATTTTGCGACGCTGGAGCAAGGAAGGAAATGATATAATTAGTACAAATAAATACATTTGTAATTTTGATGGAGGGGGACTCCTTCGCGGCTTTGAAATACGCTCTAGAGTTTCAAAACTTATTGAGCTTGCAGATAGGTCCAATGAAGCAGCTAGATTCGCTTGTAATGGTCTTGATTCTCTCACTGAATCTTTAGAAAAATTTCCAAGACCTGATAAGAGTATTGGTCTTGAGGATTGTGATTCACATTACTTGAGTTCTCAAGCTGAAGAGTCATCTATGATGAGATTGAATGATCCTAACATTTCACAAACAAAAGGTCGAAAAAGGGAGTCACGCAATATCTCACAGGGACGTAGATTTCATAGTGGGATTGAAGAAGCATCAAAGAATACTAATATTTGTGGAAATTGCAAGAAACGAGGACATAATAAGCGTACATGTAGAGAGAAAAAATTACATTAACTTTAGTTGTTGTTTTTTTATTTTGGGTTACATGACATCTGTTACATGATTATCATTTAATTTATTATTTCTTTTACTTGGTATAAGACATATTGTATTATTGATATAATTATTTTTGTAATTTGGTTTATTCTTGTATTAAGTTTTTCATATTAGTGGCCATGTTTCTTTTTAATAATGTCATTTCACTTTGAAAAATATTGCAAGAAGGAGAAAAAGATGCAATGTTCAATACAATGAAACAATGTGTACTATATTACTTGGTGGTTTTTGTGATCACTCTTCCAACATCTTTTTCTTGTTTTACACTTTTACTTGTTTAATTCATCTTGCATTAACAAAATAGTGATCAGGTATCTGTGTTGATTTTTGTTCTGTATGCAAAGGTTACATAGGATTCACTATCATTATTACCTACTTCAATCATGGCTACACTGCTGAATACGGTGTCTCCAGCTACAAATTTATCAGCAAAAATAAAAAGAAACGGTTATGGTTTCTTGTATTCCCAAGTTACAAATCTTCAAACTTTTTCCCTCAACAAGGGTTTTATTCACGGGAGCATTCTTGGTGTGTGTGAAGCCTGAATTTGAAGTAAATATGATGAATTGGCATGTTTGATCTTTGTTCTGGTTTGGGACCAACTCTCCAATAACCAAGATAAGAAGCTCCTAGTGTTTGCCAATATTTATTTGGATCCAGTTCAGCTTACAGGGTTTTGACATGATTTCTTAGGTGGACTTTTGGGAGTTTCTTTATGCAAATCAAAGTACACATTGCTTCCTGCGAAATTATTTAGACACTGATTGTGCTGATAGTAGCATAGCTTCGATGTATGTAAACTAAATGAGCATTTTCATATGCTTAGTCTGGTGTACTATTTAGAATTATACACTCAATTGCTTTAATCATGTTTCAAATTAAAGTGGAAATACCTCAGTCTTTTTTTCTTTAATTTTTTCCTATTACTCAATATGTGGAATAAATTTTCATGATTTAAGTATTTATTCTGAAGTAATTTTGTTGAAAGGGTTCTTTGTTTCTGTTTGCGCCATTGCTGTAGAATCAGCATGTGCTTCTGCAGTATCTCAAAAAAAAAAAAAACATGTGCTTCTGCAGTTGGTATTCAATTATAGTTTTTATATATCACCCTATGTTGCGTAGACTGTTTACATAAGAACCTCACCAAATTGGTTCAAACATTGCTTTGCAGAATGAAAGATGTAAGAACTCGCACCGTTAATTAAGGTAATTAGTAAATTAATTATGATAATTAGGAAATAATTCCATAATTTACCCTAATAATTAATATTGGGCTTAGATAATTATATTGAGTGAGTAAAAATGCTGAAAGTCGCTTTTCGGAAGAAAAGCGCAGATACCGGTTCTGCTACTCGGTATAAATGCGTACCGAAAAAGTATCCCGGAAAATTATAATGAATGCATGATAATTACTAGAATATTATGTAGGACTTGTAAAACAAGTTTCAAGTCAAAATGACGTAATCTGATGCCAGAACTGATACTGGCTATGGAAAAGCGCGTACCGGAAAGGTGCTCCGAAAAATAAAATAAATATATGACAAATCTTAGAAAAATGTGTAGGTCTAGAATCCGAAGTTTGAGATCAAGATCTTTTACTTTGCGATTAAGGCTAATACTGCGCATTTAAGTGGCTTGCCTATAAATAGACCCATTAAGGGCACAAAACCCTAGGTCTAAATTCTCTTCACATGAGTGTGGGCTGCAGCTTGTGTCTTGCATGCAGCCACCCTCTTCCTTGCTTGGTTGCCACCAAGTTTTCATCTTTCCTTCTTCTTTCACACTCTCCTTCTTGTAAACACTTGTGAGTGGCCTTGTGAGTGTGAGAGGTGGTAGTTTCTGAGTTGAGAAACCTGTGTGTGTGTAGTTAGTGAGCATGAGTTTGAAGCTTTAGTAATGGCTACTTTGTGGTAGTCATTGTGAGCTTCAAAGTGCCTTCTTGTGGTGCAAGAACCCACCTTGAAGTGCCATTTTCGTGCTCCTACTTAGGCTGAGTTTGAGGAACCTTGGGAGAGCTCCAAGAGCACAACTTGCCTCTGTTTTGAACTTTGGTAAGTTACCTCACTATGATCATGGGTTTAAATGCTTAAAAATGGAACCTTGATGCATGTATTGAGCTAAGTTAATAACTTAAGGGTGGGGTAGGTTAAACACACCTAGAAATGCATGTTTAAGTGCCTTTAATCGGTTAAAAAGTTGAACCTATGGATTGGATACTCACGAAATGCAGAAAATGCATTCTGTCGTGAGATATCCGGATATTGTCGGGCAGATATCCGGATATCAGTATCCGGATATGATATCCGGATATCCATATCCGGATATGATATCCGGATATCCATATCCGGATATGGGGACAGCAACGAACCTGTTTCGGTAAAAATTCGATATCTTGAGCTACAGAGCTCCAAATCGAGTGCCGTTTGGACCTATGTGTAGCTAACACATAAGGCTATAACCCTGTAAAATTTCGTAGCCATTGGATAAGTGGTTTGATCTCATTGTTAGTTTAAAGTCGCGTCTTGGGTGCTGGAAATTCAGTTGGCAGCAGTCACTTTGCGAAAATCATAACCGGAGTTATACAACTCCGATTGAGACATAAGATATGTCGTTGGAAAGCTTGTGAGGTCTAGTTTAACATATTAAAATCTCAGAATTTTTGGTAAAGAATTACAACTGCAGTTTTAATAAAATGGAACCTTGGGAGTGATATCTCGCAAAATGCAGAAACTGCATTCGGTCGTGAGATATCCGGATATTTGTCGAACAGATATCCGGATATTGATATCCGGATATGGGTACTGGGTATCCGGATATGGTATATCCGGATATGGTAAGTGTGATATCCGGATATGGCATATCCGGATATGTCCCTTGTGATATCCGGATATCCTGGGATTTCGCAGGTAGCTGTGCTGTGTGAACAGTAAGCTATTGGGGGTTTGTGGACCCTAGATTAAGGAAGTTGAACTTCTGTAATTAATAAACTAAGTCAGAATCACATGATTAAGGGCTTATGGCTTTGTTGGAAGCCTTGAGACGTAAAACGTAAAAGAAAGGCGTAGTCTTTAAGTGGTGTGCTTGTGTTGCATAAATTAATGATATATTATTGGTCCATATCAGATTGTGATACTGCTGTGTTTGGACTTGAGAGGGGTTGGACTCTTGGCTTGGATAGCTAGCTTGCAAGGTAAGCTTTCGTGTCCTCGGTTTAGCCATTTTGATGTTCCACCATGTCCCATGGGGATGGGTTTATGCATGCTGTGTTACATGCTTTGATTATTTTGGAAATGCTGTTGAGCTGTTTATATGTAATGAGCATTATGATATGCATGTGGTGTCCACCTAGACGGCAATCCTGAGTATGTAGTACATACAAGATGGAGAAGCATGTGGGTGAGGTGCAGGTAGTATCCATGTACTCATGTAGGCATAGACGTATTCCTACATTTCTCTGGCCAGTAGATTTGAAAGCACACATGACATGATTAATTGCTGCATCGCATGATTTTGGAACTTATACTGTAATACTGTTTTAGAACTTATATTACACATGTAAGTGAGCTTGGGGTGGAGACTCCTTGAGGACCCCTTGTCTTACTGAGATTTCTTGTTAGAGATCTCACCCCACGTTTGGGGACGCTTATTTCAGGATCAGGTAATGTTGAGGGCTCAGGTGGCAGGAGGCCAGAGCTGAGCTGATAATTATGCTAATGTGCTGTCTTGCTGGATTGACTGCCGTTATGATTTTTGCTTATTTATATTTTCTGCTCTGTTTATGTTAAGTTTATGTTGAGACTATTTGTGGGCATTGTTGCCTTATTTGGTGAGCATGGGGTTTGTCCATGCCACATGAGTGTTATCGTCTTTTCACGTTAATGTTGTAATTAAAGTATCAGGATTTTGACCCAGGCTACTTGTGTAGACCTGTGGCTTTAGATACACCTTATATTTATGTACGAGGTATTCAGTTAGTTGTCTTGCAATTTACATACAGGCAGTATTTTTATGAAAATGATTAAGTAATCAAGTTGGTTAAGTTAATGACGTCATAATTGAATTAAAGAAAAAGTTATTCCGCATTTTAATTAAGCGTGGCTTAATACGATAGTGTGTTAACAGACCGGGTTAACACGGGCTGTTACATTTTATGGTATCAGAGCACTTTCTAGGGAAAAGCCTGTATGTATTGCAATAACTTAGGATGTGTCGTTGCGTGTCTACTTTGTGTTCTCTCTAACTGGTGTGTGTTATGATAATGCATATGTGACCACATGGCGTGGGCCTGATCAACTCATTCTTTGTGTAACTTGTGCAGAGTCATGGTACCACCGAGGAGGAACACGAGTACAAGCGAGGATCAATCGGATCCTGTCCTGGCTGCATTAGCTGAGATGCAGGCGGCCCGACTAGCCGACCAGGAAGCCACGAGGCTGGCGAACCGGGCGATGCTGGATGCAATTCGAGATGCGAACCGGCAAACCACGGCTGAGGTTCTGGAGGAGAACCGGATGGCCAACATGACTATGATGAGGGTCATGTTGGAGGAGCTGAGGGCTGGTCCTGCTGCGGGCCAGGGTCCTCCACCACCTCCACCGCCGCCACCGCCTCCACCTCCGCCTAGTCAACAGGAGGACACCCAGAGCCAGATGGGCGAGGGTAGTCATTTGACGGGGGCTATGCAGACCATTCCCGTCTCGCTGAGGATCGTGACGAGATCGATCGCCGGCTGAATGCTTTCCGCAAGCATAAGCCACCTACCTTCGACGGATCGTATGATCCCATTGCTGCTGCCAGATGGCTACAGGCGCTGGACAAGATTTTCCGGATCATGCAGTGCACCGATCCGGCAGAAGCTGCTGTTCGCCACGTAC
>JAVKPL010015092.1:0-93201 GCA_032173675.1 Gastrolobium villosum | reverse complement strand
TCATATTGTCATTTCCTGCTCAATTAGTTACCAATTGGGCATCAGCTTAATTTGTTGTTCACTTTGAGACGGGGTCATGTATTCGCTTTTCTCCGCCACTTTCTTATGTTCAAAATCAAAAAGATTTTTAGCCAATTTGAATAAGTTGCATGAAATTCAACTGAATACCAATAACCACCTGGATCAGTTTAACTCAGACCTAGACAAGGCCCTCCAGGAAGAACTGAACCGAGTGTTGGATCAAGAAGAAGCTCTTTGGTTTCAAAAAGCTAGATGCAATTGGATAAAAGATGGAGATCGGAACACTAGATTTTATCATACGACTACTATCATCAGGAGGGCTAGGAATAAGATCCTAGAATTAAAAAATGATGAAGGTCATCCTGTTAGAGAAGAAGGAAATCTGAAGAAGCTTATTTTAGGGTTTTTCAATAACCTGTTCGCAGAAGAAAACTGTAATAGACCTTGGGCTGTCACTAGTGTTAACTGGCCTGGCCTTGTTGAATCTGATCTGAAGTTGATTAATGAGCCCATAACTGATCTTATGGTTAAGGAGGCTTTTTTTTCCATGGGTGGTCTCAAAGCTCCTGGCCCTGATGGATTCCCAGCTCTTTTCTTCCAAAAAAATTGGGATCTCCTGAAGAAGCAAGTGGTAGAGTGTGCCTCTCATATATGGAAGAATCCAGGTGATGTTAGGGATCTCAATAAAACCTTACTTGTCTTAATTCCAAAACTTGCTAAACCTGAAAGAATTTCTCAATTTCGGCCTATAGCTCTTTGCTCAGTGTTATATAAAGGTATCAGTAAAATTATTGTTGGGAAGCTGAAACCCATTCTAAACAAGCTAATCTCCCCTCACCAAGTCAGCTTCGTTCCCAATAGGCAAATTCAAGACAATATTGTTATTGCTCAGGAGATGGTTCATTCTATGAATAGAATGAAAGGTAAGCGGGGCTTTTTTACTATAAAGATTGATCTCGAAAAAGCCTATGATCGCATGTCCTGGAGTTTCATCCATAAAGTGCTTAAGGAGATTAGTCTTAATGATCAATTTGTGAATCTCATCATGCATTGCATCTCTACTTTTGAGCTGGAAATCCTTTGGAATGGTGCTAAGTCAGGCAGAATTTCTCCTAGCAGAGGCCTTAGACAAGGGGACCCCATATCTCCCTATATCTTTGTTCTGTGTATGGAGAAGCTGTCTCATTTAATTGCTGACTGCATTAATAGAGAGGAGTGGAAGCCCATGAAAGCTGGAAAAGGTGGTCCAATTATATCTCACCTTCTTTTTGCAGATGATTTGCTTCTTTTCGGTGAAGCTAGCATTAATCAGATCAAGACTATTCTGAACTGTCTTGCAATCTTCGGTGACATGTCGGGGCAAAAGGTTAGTTACCCCAAATCAAACATTTTCTTCTCTAAGAATGTTTCTTCTGAGCTGGCTAATTCTATTGTGGAGATAAGTGGCTTTGCTCATACTAGGAATATTGGCAGATACCTGGGCTATAGAATGAAGCATGGAAGAATAAATAAACTACATTATGGAGAGATCATGGACAGAGTAAATGGGAGACTCCAGGGCTGGGAAAAGAGCTGCTTGTCTATGGCAGGGAGAGTGACATTAGCTAAATCAGTCATTTCAGCTATTCCTATGTTTCATATGCAGAATAGCCTTCTCCCAAAGGGCATCTGTGATGAGATAGAAAGAATTCAAAGGAGCTTTATTTGGGGAGACACTGATAATCATAGGAATCACCATGCGGTAAGGTGGGAGCAGCTCCAGATGGACAAAAAGCAAGGTGGTTTGGGGATCATCAATCTTAGAAAGCAAAATGAAGCTTTCCTGCAAAAATGTGCCTGGAAGTTAATTCAATCCCCTGACCACCTGTGGGCTCAAGTGCTAGTGGCTAAATATGGCAGAAATAAAGAGTTGTTAAAGGAGGTATCTTCTAAACCGTATGATTCTCATTTATGGAAAAGTTTATGCAAAGTCTGGCCAGATATGTTAAGTAACATCTCTTGGCAGATTGGTAATGGGAAGAAGGTTGATTTCTGGAAGGATGATTGGGCTGGTCTCAACACTAGCTTAATTTCGTTAGCAATTGTTCCTCTTTCAGCTGAGACTGTTGATCTCAAAATAAACCATAATTCTTTCTCTTCAGGAGAGGGATGGAATACGCACTTTCTCTTTAACCATTTTAATGAAAGTGTAGTAAACCAGATTATGGCTATTCCTCATCCTGATGGGGAAGCAGGAGAGGATTGTGTTAGCTGGAGAAATTTGCTTCCAGGTCAGTCTATAGTTAAATCGGCTTATAGAAATCTGACCTGTCCTAACTCCTTCTCTAGTGATAGCTGCTGGGACCGGATATGGAGTTGGAAAGGGAAAGAGAGAGTTAAGCTTCTTTTGTGGAAAATGCTCCATGGTAGGATGCTAACTAAAGACTATATCAGCAAATGGAGTGATTCCTCTAATAGCTGCCCCTCTTGTCCTGATCTAGCGGAGACCCTGCTCCATGCTTTTAGAGACTGTAATAAAGCTAAAAAGGTCTGGCTAATACCTTTGTTGCATCCTCTTCCTCCTGGTTTTTTCACCTCAAGCTGTTCCAAAGAGTGGATTATCCTCAATTTGAATATAAAGAATACCCATGCCAAGGACTGAAGGGACTTTTTCTTTACCGTTTGTAATTTCTTATGGTATTGGAGAAATAAAGAGCTTCATGAAGGCTTTGTAAAGAGACCTGAAGACCCTTCTCCTTGTATTGCTGAATCAATTAGAGAGTTAAGGTGCTGTAACAGAAAATGGTTAACAAAAGTTGATTCTATATACCCCCATCAGATCCTCCCCTGCCTGGATTGCTCCAACTCAAGGTTATTTAAAATTAAATGTTGATGGTGCAGTTTCTAATGAGAGAGCTGCATGTGGGGGATTATTGAGAAACTGGGAGGGGAATTGGGTTTCTGGTTTCTCTGTCTTTATTGGTTCCTGCTCCCCTTTGCAAGCTGAACTCTGGGCTATTTTACATGGGTTGGAGTTTGCTTGGAAATCTGGTTGGAAGAAAATTATTCTTGAATCAGATTCTGCTCAAGCCATTGGCCTTCTTACCATGACTGGTAATGACACTCGAAAGCTACCTCTGGTAACTAAGATTCGAGCTGCTCTCAATAAGGATTGGTCTGTCTTGTTGAAGCATATTTCTAGGACCTGTAATCATTGTGCGGACTGGCTAGCGAAGAAAGCAATGGATGATCCTTTTGGTTTATCCACTATTACATCCCCTCACAGTGAGCTACTTAATCTTCTTACTGCTGATATGCTGGATCCGGGAGTCATCACTCCAGCTGCAAGATTCTGAGTTTATTTCTTCTGAGTCGATGGTTTTTAGTTTTCTTTCTGTCTTGCTTTTTCCTGTTATTGTTTGTTTTCTTTTGTTTCGTTTTGTCTGTTTCGTTGGGCAATGCCCCATGTATTTACCAAAAAAAATAAAAAATAAAAAATTTCCCAATTTATGTGACCAGTTTTGCCGTTCCAGCTACGTGTCTTAATTATTTTCACCATTCTTGCTATCTCCATTCAATATTTAGACAATAAGTGGCTCAATGACTCAGTCGCACACTGTCACAAATTCTTAGTAAACCCTTACTTTAATCGTAGCAGTCAAAACAAAACCATAAAACAATTGAAATAGATCTTCCATAAGTGAATATAATATTCAAAATAATACTCAAGACGATAGGGGGATCTGTCAAACCAAAAATACCAAATCAAAAAGCTTATTAGTCTTTTGCATGATAAACAAACACTCCCTTCTAAATTATATGAAAATAATATTAATCGAATGTTATATAAGACATGAACATGTTCTTATGCAGCACGACATTAGTACATCTTTATGGAAAAAGAAACAAAATGAGACTAATAATATGTCTTACTTATATATTTTAAGAGGATAAATATTCTTACTACCAAATTCTTCTACTACCAACTTACTACCCATCTAATCACCATTGGATCAACATTTTCTCTTTTTTCAAAAACTTTTTAGCATTCCCTCTCTTTGATTCAATGATGATTAGATGGGTAGTAAGTTGGTAGTAAAAGAATTTGATAGTAAAAATATCCATCGTCATATTTTAATTAGTCATCACTCCTCAGGACTTAAACTAGTTTTTTACATTTACCAAAAAAAAAAAAACTAGTTTTTTACTCCTCTTGGTTCATTTTTTTTCTCGTGTAATTGGTCCCGTAAGTATTTATTCAATACGGAAGATCAAGGAAAGGTAAAATCAAAACAAAAATGAATCATTATTTATATTATGCAGTTTTCCATTGTTTGACCCGGATACTATATAATTATAATAACATCGGTGGATCGTTTTCAAGCACTTTTTTAACTTGTATTTGATTGTTTCTAAGTAATATATATTCAAATTCAAACCTTTCCACGATGGACAGTCTAAATAGCTAGGACACGTTCTTGCTTGAGACACAATCCACTTACGATTATTGAAACACCGAGAAATCATAGCCCCTGTATATGTTGTGTACCCTACATTCGCGTGTAATTAACTAGGTATCCATGTTGTTGAATACCGAGAGAGAAGAGAGGAACATTTGAAAATAATACTGTGTATATCAACTACACAGCGGAGTCTATTATATAACTTAAAAGAAAGAAAATACAAACAGATATACACGATGTGAGACTCTTATACAACTATTCTAAACTATCATTTACAACACCCCTCAAGCTGGAGCGTATAGGTCGTATGCACCAAGCTTGTTACAAATAAACTCTATTCGAGGGCCCCTCAAAGATTTTGTAAACACATATGCTAATTGCTCATTAGAGGGTACAAAGCTAGTTTTAATTTCACCAGCAAGAATCTTTTCTCGAACAAAGTGAAAATCTATTTCTAGTTTGGTTCTTTCACGAAACACTGGATTTGATGAAATGTGTAGAGCTGCTTGATTATCACAAATGAGAGTTTCCTGTCGAGTGTCTCCAAACTTAAGCTCTCTGAGAAGTTGTTTAAGCCAGATGAGCTCGCAAGTAGTAGTCGCCATGAAGCAGTATTCTGCTTCAGGACTTGATCTGGCAACTACGCTTTGTTTCTTACTTTTCCAGGAAATCAAGTTGCCTCCAACAAAGACACAATACCCAGAAGTAGATCTTCTATCAGCATCATAGTACCCAACCACTTGATCATGACCTTTATCTTCATATTCAAGGCCTTTACCTGGAGATGCCTTGATATGCTTAAGAATACGAATGACTGCATTCCAATGTTCTTGACATGGAGAATTGAGAAATTGACTGACAACACTAACTGCAAAGGAAATATCAGGCCGAGTGACTGTGAGGTAGTTCAATTTTCCAACCAATCTTCTATACTGCTCAGGATCTGAAAAGGGCTCCCCCTGATTTGGTAGAAGCTTGATACTTGGATCCATAGGAGTATCAACAGACTTTGAATTTAACAGAGCAGTTTCTTCAAGAATATCCAGAGCATATTTCCTCTGAGATATCACAACACCAGATTTAGATTGGGCCACCTCGTTCCTAAGAAGTATCGAAGTTTCCCAAGATCCTTAGTCTGAAAATGACGACATAAGTGTTGTTTTAATCGAGTGATCCCATGCCGATCACTGCCTGTGATGACAATATCATCCACATATACCACCAGATGAATAGAACCAGAAGCAGAATGACGAAAAAAGAGAGAATGATCAGCTGCACTCCGAGTCATGCCAAATTGTTGAACAACACTGCTAAATTTACCAAACCAAGCTCTTGGAGATTGTTTGAGGCCATAGAGAGGCTTACGAAGACGACAAACAAGTCCTGACTCCCCCTGAGCAACAAATCCAGGAGGTTGCTCCATATAAATTTCTTCCTCAAGATCACCATGAAGAAAAGCATTCTTGATATCCAGTTGGTAGAGAGGCCAATGGCGAATAACAGCCATGGCAATAAAAAGGCAAACAGTAGACATTTTCGCCACAGGAGAAAAAGTATCAATAAAATCCAAGCCAAAGACCTGAGTGAGACCCTTCGCCACCAAGCGAGCTTTAAGACGATCCACTTGACCATCAGGTCCAACCTTAACAGCATAAATCCATCGGCAACCAACCACAGATTTTCCAAAAGGCAGAGGTACCAAATCCCATGTGCCATTATGATGAAGAGCACTCATTTCATCAATCATAGCTTGTCTCCATCCCGAATGTGAAAGTGCATCACCTGTAGTCTTAGGGACAGATACAGAGGACATAGAGGAAAGACAAGCAAACTATGATGGAGAAAGACGATGATAACTGAGATTGACTGTATACCTGGGCGGAGGGCGAGTATCACGAGTACCCTTACGAAGAGCAATGGGAAGGTCACTATCCGAAGGTGGGACCGAAGCCGTGGGAGGAGATGCAGTTGAATGTGAGTCCACAGATACATCTGACGAACTAGGCTCGATCTCATCAGCAGAAGAGGTGATAGAAGGAGAGTCAGAAACATGGATGGTTAAAGACGGAAGGTAAAGAAGGTCACTTGGGAAGGACGGTTGTACAGAATCAGTGTCCACAAGAGTAGTAGAGGATCCAAAAAAGGGAACTGATTCAAAAAAGGAGACATCCGCCGAGATAAAGTATTGACGTAAAGTGGGAGAGTAGCAACGGTAACCCTTATGAGACCAAGGATAACCCAGAAAAACACATTTATGAGACTTGGGAGCTAATTTATCCAAACCTAGACCAAGATGATGAACAAAACACGTAGAACCAAACACATGTGGAGTTAAAGGATATAAAGTTTGATGGGGAAATAAAATAGAGTGAGGTACCTTATGATTGAGAACAGATGATGGCATGCGATTAATGAGATAGCATGCAGTAAGTATAGCATCACCCCAGAATGTGCATGGAACATTACCATCAATTAACAAGGCACAAGTGGTTTCAACCAGATGACGATTCTTGCGCCCGGCTACACCATTTTGTTGAGGTGTATGAGGGCAAGATATTTGATGGAGAATGCCATGAGATGAAAAGAATTATTGAAATTGATGACATAAGTACTCACATGCATTATCACTACGAAAAGTACGAATAAGAATACCAAATTGTGTTTTTATTTCATTGTAAAATAACTGAAAAATAGAAAACAACTCAAACCGATTTTTCATTAAAAATAATCAAGTACACCTGGAATGATCATCAATAAAAGTAACAAAATACTTAAACCCTAAAGTAGAAGAATGACGAATTTGTCCCCAAATATCAGAGTGGACCACAGAAAAAGGAGAAATAGCTTGACGACTAAGACGACTTGGGAACGTACTACGAGTATGTTTCCCATACTGACAAGACACACAATTTAATTTAGAAATAGACGATAAATGTGGAACCATCTTCTGAAGCTTTGTAAGACTAGGATGGCCCAGAAGAGCATGTATAGTAAGAGGAGAGTCCATAGTGGAGCAGGCTGAAGAAGATGGAAATAGTTGATAGAGGCCCTGAGACTCACATCCTTTGATAATCTCCTTCTCCGAACTCCGATCCTGAAAGATGACAGAGGTTTTAGTAAAAGAAACAACACAGTCAATGGATTTTGTCAAACGACTAATATAAAGTAAGTTAAAAGGAGAATATGAAACATAGAGAACATGATCCAGAGATAAATTAGGTAAAAGAAGAACCGTGCCAATACCTCGTGATTGGACCAGAGACCCATTGGCCATAGTAATAGTGGGAAAAGAACCAATAGTACAAAGGGAAGTGAATAAGGACTTATTACCAGAAATTTGATCAGAAGCCCCAGAATCAAGAGTCCAAGGGCCTATAGAGAGCAACTGAGAGATTCCAGCAAAAGAATTACTAGTGGGAGCAATAGATGTAGTAGGACCTGATGGTTTCTTCTCAGACTTATTACCAGCTGGAGGCCCAGAAACATTAGAGACAGGAGAGTCCATAATCAAGAGTAGAGAGAAAAAAAATCAAAAAAACCGATCACACAACTAACCGGTAGAAGAGAGATTTGTGCGTCAACGCAAAAAGATATCAAAACAGAAAAACAAGACCGGATCCAGAATCTTCTCAGCAAGATGAAAAAATCGCAACCAGCCGCGGCCGGAACGGAGGCTGCACGCGCCTCCACGCACCGCCGGTTAGAGGAGGGTGCTGAAACTTGCACGCGCGCAGAAGAAAAACCGTCTACCGAAAACTGACAATGAGACCATTCCAGAAAAAATTTGTAAAATACGATGAACAGTGGGTTCACCGAAAAAATAAAATAATAAAAAAATCCAAACATTCCTTAGGCTCTTGATACCATGTTGAATACCGAGAGAGAAGATAGGAACTTTTGAAAATAATATTGTGTGTATCAACTACACAGCGGAGTCTATTATATAACTTAAAAGAAAGAAAATACAAACAAATATACAAGATGTGGGACTTCTATACTACTATTCTAAACTATCATTTACAACACATGTCATGGATGACTTAAAAAAATAGCATTTTATCATTTGTCTACTAACAGTGATACCGAGTTTTTATTTTTTATACATGAATCGAAAGAACGAAAAACAGAAGAAAGAGCACAAAGTAAAAAAGGAGAAAAGCTAGCTCATTCCACGACTGGGATGACAAACGCTGAGAAGAAATTTTGAAGGACGAGGACGATCTGCAAAAATAGATTCATCCAGGATTGAAGCATCATTAAAATCAGCACAAAAGTTGGCCTCGCGATAGGCATGAATAACCAAAATCTGCCAATCCTGATCTAAGAGTGCTTGTATCTGAGTAATTAAATGAGACTCACGAGTTATTGCATCCCGTCTGGTGAGCAAGGCGACCACCGAAGTGGAGTCGCTTTCAAGAATCAATCGACGTCAACCTCTCTGCCAAGCAATAATAAGACCATGCCAAACTCCCCAAAGCTTTGCTGAAAAAGCATTATAGATGCCAATACGGAAAGAAAAACCACCAAGTCAAGCACCCTGAAAATTTCTAAATAAAACCACATGCTGCAGCACTAGGAGATCCCCTTATAGCCCATTTGTGTTTAATTTGATAAAACTAAAGGAAGGAAGCTCCCAACTAATAAGCACATCCATACGATGATAAACTTCAGAGTTAAAATGTCCAAAATGATCGCACATTAGCTAGTAATGCTAGTTGAGGAATGAGGTAAAGAAGGTGCAAACACATGAGAATGAGCAATGACGTTTCTCCAAAACTAAACCTTATAGATAACAACAACACATAATGAATTTCAATTTTGAACTTGCAACTTATCCAAAATCCAGAAGTCACGCAATCAAAAAAGCAAGCCTCCCGAAAAAAAATCATCATGTTTGTCCAATGGAACAAACTCGCATCAAATCTCATGAATCATTGCATAGTCCCCAAAAGCATGTAAAATCAATTCATCCTCATGATTACAGATAGGATATAGGCTATTACTGTGGGACCAGGAAGCTATCTGATTTTTAATCGGAATTTTACCACGGATTAACTTCCATAGTAGGAGTTTCATATGATGAGGACCACGCCATTTCCAGATCTTAGACCAACACCAATCATCCCAACCAAGGTAGTCTAAGACATGAGCCCCTCTTAGCAGTGAATACAAAGCTTTAACAGAAATCAACTCCCCCGTAGGTAAGGACCAATATTTTTTATTAGGAGGGTCCAGTGCAGTGAGGGGAAGAACACTCCGAAGGTGAGGAATCACAGACGAGGCTAGATTGCTGAGAGAAGCATCCTTGAACAACCAATGATCACTCCAAAAATGAATAGTTCTCTCATCTCTAATTTTCCATGTTGATCAGAACAAGTTTTTACAACTGGGCGCATCATGTGATATTCCTCTACACAGCTTGGAACCGTCTTGGGTTAGAGCATCTTGCAGTTGGACCGCTTTATCCCATGGGTCTTCAATGGAACGCGATGGGGGTGTACCTGCAAGACACTTCGACGCTCAAGTCAGATTTGGTTCAAACAGTTTTAATTATGTAGAAGAAGATGATGTACCTTGTGGTTAATATATGTATTTATAGTGAAGTGATGTGCTGCTTGGAAGATGCCTTTCTTCATGGTGAAGGCAGAGGTTCCTTGGTGTGAAACTAGTATGGCTGTCATGATTAAATGTTGAGGAGCTTGCTGTCATGGAGTCTTTAATATTGAGGAGCTTGCTGGTTGTCATGAGCTTTTAAGGTTGTGCTGCTTGCTGTGATAACCTTTAATATTGTGCAGCTTGGAGAGATGGGTTTTGCAGCATTCTTTGACTATAAGCTTCCTTAGTAGTAAAGGCTTTTAGTTTGGGCCTTGTATTTTGGGCCTTCTGTTTGTATAATATTTATCCAGATCACATGTCATATTGAGATTAAGTTGATCCCAAAGGCGATAAATATTACTCCAAAGGTGTGAGCACCCGAAAATAGGCATGAAGGAAATAACATCATTATTACAATTAGGGGTGTTCATCAACCGATCCAAACCGATTCAAACTGCGGTAACCGAACCAAAAAACTGAAAACCGAATAAACCGAAAATGGAAAAATCGAAAACGAACAAAAACCGCAAATTTTAATTGGATTAAATCGGTTTTCGGATTGATTGATGAAAACCAATCCAATCCAAATCGATCCAATATATTAATTCCTCTCTATCTACTTGGGTTTTTCCCCAATCATAGCCCAAAAATTTCTAAACCCAAGATCCATTAACCCATCAACTAAACCCAAGAAAAAACCTAATCACATATCATTAACAAAATTTTATTTGTGTAGAGCTTCATATCCCATTGAAAACAAAACAACTGTATTATCATTTACTGATACTTTTATATTTAATTTTTCTTTACAAAGTTATTATCGTTTCGACTCATTATCTTCCATTGATTAACATTTTTTTATACCGACCTTCGGTGCATTAATGTTTAGATAAATAAACTCATCTATACGAATCTTTTTTAATTTATTGGTTCATACGTGTTTTGATTTTTTTTTAAATTTATTTGTCCAACACAATTTATTCTTTCAATTTGAAAAGTAATCCTCAATGAAACATTAAATCATTAAACACGTAGAGTAAGAGTCAACTGAAGTGATCTTAATTAGCTTGCCACCCTTTTGCTCTCTTTTCATTTGCATAATTGTGTTTCTCTTTATGTAGTGGTTTCGTATAGAGAAAATAGGTTTGCTCTAACTTAAAAGATTCACTTTTTGGGACAACTTGGTTGTAGTTTTTTATTTTATTTTTTAAAAAATATGTAGTTAAAATCATTGTTTAAGTTAAGGCACTCTCTTTTTTAATTATTATTTTAAACTACTTTTTATGTCTGTTGAACTGAGCAATAGTACAATTTTTTCAATCTTTCAAATGATGTTAAATGTTAATATTTTGGTAAGAAATTACCTAAATGAGTTCCTACGAGGTCAATTGGTAAAAAAATACTAATATTATGGAAGACAAAAAATTAATTTTCGCCCCCCTCCCCTCTAATCCCGGCTCCGCCACTGTATATACAAAAGATGTTATTTGCTCAATAATCATGAAATAAATTTTAGGTTTTCAAAAAACCGAAAACTGATTCAATACAAATCGAAAAAAATTGGATTGGATCGGATCGGATGTGAAAAAAAATCAAAATCGAATGGATGATTACATGATCAAACTGAAGGGATTGGATCGGAAGATTTTTGCTTCCAAAACCGATCCAATCCAGACCACGAACACCCCTAATTACAATATAGGGCACGGAGTACCCGACCACAAAGTAATTGATCCTTAGAGCAGAGACGCCAAACCAACTTCCCTAAAAATGTATTATTCATCAAGGTCAATTTCTTTAATCCCAAGCCACCTTTCACGACGTTGTAGAATATCCCAACCAATGGTAAGTTTTTTTTTTTTTTTAGATATCACATGATTAAATTATAGTTGATTAAATTCACCCAAAAAAAAATATTATTATTAGGGCGCTGTCATTGCACTTTGTGATTCAACTATTCACTCTCTACACAATATCGATAGAACTCATTTTCAACACAAAAATATAAAAGAAAAGTACTTTGGCTTCATATCTCAGCTTGTTTACAAAGAAATGGCCGAGAGTTGGGAGATCTTCTCACCAATTCCATTTGGAGCAACAAAAGTCGCTGAATTTAACGAAATATATAAAAAATGTTAATTACACATAAAAAATAATTTACACAAATGAAATAATCAGAATTATACTTTCTTAGTCTCTTGACTTGATGTGTACGAAACGAAATATGTTTTCATTACGGACAATTTTTTTTTATAAATAATTAATGAAATATTGTCAAATAAAAGATATTTTTTTTATTCAGTTAATAGTATTTTATTTTCAAAAATTAATAGACACAAAGAAACAGAAACAAAAGATTTAATTTCTTATGGCCTACCATAGGAGAATTAGGTTCCTATTAAGCAACGACTTTTTTTTAAAATATATATATAAATTGCATCTCACCTCATTCAGTTTTTTTTCATACGATTCTATAATATGTATTACTATTTTTTTGTAGGAAGTATTAAATTTATGGAGTCATTTATTTGTTTATTTAGTTTGAGTGTATTCCGTGCATGATTTTTTCTGGTATATAAATATTTTTGTACATATTGAATTAATTAAAATTAGAGTTTTGTTGTCAAATAGAGTTGATAAGTAATTTATATATCAAATAGAGTTTAAAGCTTCTTTTATGGTGCTCATGGTAAATTACCTACTAGAAACTGGGTTGCTTCTTGGTCTCATGGGGACAGCTCTTGTCATGTTTGTAGGAAAGAGGATTAGACAATTCTTCATACTTTACGTGATTGTTCAGTGATTTGGGAATTATGGTACTCTTTTATTCCTTTAGCTCTTCATGAAGAATATTTTACGGGTAATCTGCATTACTGGTTGAGTGAATTTTGATTCCTAGAGAAGCTATACGTTAGTAATTGGTCTTCCCTTTTTGATAATTTCCTATTTCTGATTTGATATTGGCAAAACCAAGTTGCTCACCCTCATATATGGTGGCTGCTCCATTACCTGAATCCATTGCTTGTATTCAGCGTCGACAATTTATGCACATGATGGGTATTTTTACTTCTGATATTCATCATCCGGTTGATATTTTAGTTTATTTGGAGTTTCCAACGTTTGGTTTTATTAAGCTTAATATAGACGGTATTGCGAGAGGGTCCCCTGGTTCAGTTGCTTGTGAGGGGTTTGTTCACAGTCTATAATCCTAACTACAAAAAGAAAACTACCCAGACATATCTGGCTTAACTAAAACAAAGAAATTAGAGAAAGTAACATAAGTCATTAAAAAGCAGGAAGAAGAAGAAGAAGGTCTTCAATCTCCAATCTCTTTGAATACTTGATCTCTAGCGGAAGGTCTCCAAGAATTCTTTCTCTCTCTAACTCTGTGAAATCTCTTCAGCAAAAAGTCCTTAATTAGGTTTTCTTTCCCTTATTTATAAGATGCATAAAATCTTCTACAATCTTTGTTAAGAATTATTCTTTAAGTGAAATTCGAACTCACTTAAGTGCAGCATGTGACCCTGGCGCTATCAGCTCCACTCCCGTGCTGATAGCGTGGGGGCTTTGAACAATACTAGGGCTATAGTGCGGTGCCAACACTAATAGCACGATGAGATAGTGAGCTCAAGTAATTTTGGTACTATCAATGCCACTACGACGCTGATAGCGCGGGACACTTTGAATTTCTTCATTCTTGCTTTTGTAATTTAATCTCCTTTCTTGCAATTTCACCTACAAAACACAAGAAATTTAGTGAGGGTAGGTCTAAGCATAGATTATTAACTTTATTATGAATATGAGCTCTTTTTACTTGAAAGTGGATTAAATCCTTGCCCTATTTAGCCTTTAAAACTATATGCGCTGGAGGCATATCAATGCTATATATATATATATATATATATATATATATATATATATATATATATATATATATATATATATATATATATATATATATTTGCTTTGATTGCTTTCGAAATGATTATCTGAGAAAAATGAGCTTCACGACTATGTGCAGGTCGAAGAAGAGAATTTGAAAAGATGAAAAAATGAGCGGTTTCGAAGAGAGAAGTGAGAAACTTTCTTTCTTTTTTTAATTTTAGAAAATTAATTGTTTGAAATATCTAAGATAAATTATTATTGAAATTAACTTAAACTATTGTAAGAGGATTTGATCTGAAATAATTCCTAGCTACAGTTTAGTCACTAAAGTCTTAATTCGTTTTTACTCATCTTTGTTCTTAATCTAAAATTATTATTACTTACAATTGTTTTGTTTTTATTTTAATTCAAAAATTATTCTCTACATCAAATTGATTTGTCTAAATTAGAGGGAATGGTGAGATAGTACTTGATGTCATTAATCCTCATGGGAACGATATTTATTACTTTATTACTTATACGATCGGTATACTTGCTGAAATCGCCACAAATTTTTGGCGCCGCTGCCGGGGATTAAAATACGCAAATGTTATTTGCGTAACTTTCGATCTTTGAGATTGAATCTTTATGTTATTTTTACTAATTTAATTTTTCTTCTTTTATGCGAGATAAAGTTGATCCTACTTCCTTACAATTTGATCCAGAGATAAAAAAAAAGACTGCAAAGAGGAACAAGAAACTCAACAAGCAAAAGAAGCAAGACGAATTTTCGAGTTCACAGCCAAGAGTGAAATCAGAGATGGTTGGAAATAATCCACCACCTCCTCCTCTTGAAGAACTGATGGACGCTTTTCTCACTCCAAGTTTCAGAAGGCCAAACCCAAGCATCATGAGACCAACAATAGCTTCTAACAACTTTAAAATCAAGCCAACATTGTTGTCATTGGTCCAACAGTCTCAGTTCGCAAGAAACGTGTTATGTATTTTCTTGTAATTTGAAAGGGAATTTCTGGGAGAGAGAAAAAAGAGAGGGAAAGAGAGGAAAGAATCAGAAGGAAGAAGAGATTGTCAAATTTTTCATGCATTTTCCTTTCACAACTGTCTTTTTAATACACTCTAACAAGCTCCTAACTGAATTAGAGTAACTATCCCCCGTGAAGCATACTATCAGCTTCCATAGATCAACGCGTCCAATTACAAGTAAATGGGCTTAGTCACCTAACATTGGTACTGGTCCAAGTAAGTGGGCCGCTTAATAACCCTCTTGGATCTACTATCAATATGGGCCGTAACAAAGTGACTTATAAGACCCCATGCTCACTTGGATAAATTTTTGATGATCTGTGATACTATCAAGTGGGATGGAGTGACCATACTCTCTCAAAGGGGAAGCAATCAGTTGGTTGGGTCAACAACCATGCTCGCATGAATTCAAAACCAATGTTATTTAACTTCGTACACCACTATATATTGCCAATCCCCCACATTATAATTAATTAAAATTAATTCAAAATAAAGTAATTATTCAGTATTAAATTTATTTCTTGTATACGTCGTAATCTGGGTTCATAATCTTTAAGAAAAAGACGCCCGGTCAATATGTCATTTCTATATTTTATAAAAGAATAATTTACAGTTAAGGAAGTAATTTTTTTAAATAATTACATTTTATGAATGATATAAATACAAATTGATGAAATTACTTGCTTAAAAATATGAAAAACAATTTCGATGGAGCAGTTTCAAGAAGCTGGATGTTTGGCGTCCAATTTATTTTATTTTGATTCATTCAATATCGTTTAATTAAGCTATAGTTTTCAACCTTCAAACTGCACGCACAGTCAAGCCAAACCTTTTCTTTTAATTAATCCAATAGAAGGGCACAACACAGGTCAAAACATAAGGCGCGTACGTACCTGGCCTATATAAATATGTGTGTGTTTTTGTAGCTGCTTCATTCACCATATCTATATCACAATCTCTCATATTCTATACCAATCTGTTTCCTAAATTCAAGACTGCAAAATCAGAATAAAGACAACTTGTGAAAGTACATACAAATTAAGGACATTTCGTTTGGTTATTCAGTTACTGTTTCAGAGATGTCTATCTCGTCTTACAGTTATAGGAGGATCATCTTCGTAGTGATGCTTATCATATTCTTCATTTTAGTTGCCTCTCCTCAATTTGGAGCAGCATGCAGGCCATTACAGGATGGGCTTTTGTTGCAGACCCTTCGAGGCCCTTCGAAGCCATCAAGTCCAGATCCAATTCATACGTAAAAGGCATCGTACCTTCAAATGAACAAGCCTACGTACATGCATGCGTAGCTAATTAACTTGGGGTTCGTTCATGATTATGATCAGGAGTTCTTAAACAGTTAAAGTTGACAAATATATAACCATTTTTTTGTTTTTAGTTTTACTCGCTGAGAATTAACAGCCATAGCAAAAATTATTGAGTTCCCATAAATAGTCAGTTTGTTATAAATATTCAATTTGTAATTATTATGCAACAGAAGTTGTAACATTCTTTTATTGAAATAAAACCATGTGATTACTTTTATGAATAACCTGATGTTGTTTACATATCATTTTTGTTACATCTTTATTATGTTACTTATTTTTTTGGATAGTATACAAAACAAGAAAAACATACGTTCTAATAGACGATTTTTCTACTTTTTTCAAGCAGGATTTATTTAAGGGTTTTATATTTCTCATGTTAAATAAGAATTGAAATCTCATGTTGTAGAGATAAAAAGCATGTGGGACCCATGTGTTAGAAAAAATTATATGAAGGACCCATGTCAGCACGGAAATCGAAGGGTGTGTAGGAAAGTTTGAATTCTCATGTTAAATGAGAAATACAAAACCCTTTATTTAATGTACCATATATGATCATAGAACACCGAATAGAAGGGACCTAGCTACTTTGTTTATATGTAAATCGATCCAAACATATATGTAGAAAATGCTCCAATCAAATGCTAATAAGAAACGGGTCTACACTAATTATAATTAGCAGATCATGATCAATCTGTTTTTATAAAACTCAAAAATTATTAATTAATGATAGTCTGTAATAGAAAACATTCTTCACAGTTGCTTCCCACAATAGAATAATTTCAATTCATATTTTGGCGTGCCTAGATCGGCATCTGGACTTATAACGTTCGTCACGTTCCTAACTCTTGCTTCGACCCCGAGCGTCAGACTTTCCTCTATTCTCAACAATGTTTGCCTCCGACATGTTTGTTACACCTCATTTTCTTCTCCTGGATTCCTCATTCAGGAGGATGTCAGTCACAGAGTTCATTGTCAATTTTTTGTCATGAGCCAAGTTATTTAAAGTAACTAGCAGAGTATCCCAGCTTTCTGGTAGAAATCTCAACAACATCAGAGCCTGCATCTCGTCATCGACCTTCATCTCGGCTTTGAAAAGTTGATTCACAATACCTTTGTAGGTGTTGAGGTGCTCAATCATTCTCTTGTCGTCTTGTATTCCAGCTTCACAAGTTGGCGAACCAAGTGTGTTTTGTTCCTTTGAATTATGGACTCCGTCTTCGTCCATAACTCATACGCGTTCGTGAATTCGAATACGTGCTCAAATAGGCTTTTGTCAATATATTTTCTGATCATGGCCTTACAGGATTTCCCACTCTTTCTTGATTTTCTCTTCAGACATCTCTTCATGAACTATGGGCTCATACATATCTTTGCAGTACAAATGGTCTTCCATCATAGGTCTCCAGTAAGTGAAGTTGTAAGTTTGAAGATATCTCCATCGTGAGTAACTTCACTAGTCTCCATCTCGTCTCATCAGAATCCTTTGAACCCTGGCTCTGATAACACTATTGGAAACTCGGGTCCCTCAAGATCGGCGCAGAAGCATTCACAAGTCGGCACTTCGAGCTGAGAGCTCTGAAATAAGAAGTCGGCCTGGAGTCCCTAACGCAACAGAAATGAAGAAATTGCAAAAGAATAAGAGAGATAGAGAAACAAAATCAAATTTTAGTGTGGAAAAACCTCTTTAGCGAGAAGAAGTGAAAATCACAGGACAATAGTCCAGATTCAAACTTCTACTTGGAGAATAATGGGTTATAAGAAATCAAACTTCACCAACAAATGGTGGCTCACTCAAACTTCTTTCTAGAGGTAATCTCAAAAACCTAAGCTTCAAATCTCTATTCAAAATCTCTAACATATTACAAAGGTCTTCAAGTGTATGTATATATATATATATATATATATAAAAGAGGGGGAAGAACCCTCCATCTTCCTTCCAAAATCTTCCTTAATGATGAGACAGTTGAGGTGATTGGGCTGTCTTTAGCCCTGCACCCAATAAATGAGAGTACATGCCAACACTAATGGAGGAACACCACCCAACAGGGTTCACGAACGATCATAGTGACTTTTAAAGTTTAGTACATTGAAGTTAATATTAACCAATAATACTTTTGAATTATAATTTGATTGTTTCAATCAATTAAATTTATAATTCAATCAAAATTCAATCACATAATATTCAAAATGGAAACACACACACACACACACACACACACACACACACACACACACACACACACACACACACATATATATATAGGGTTAAGCAGATGTTGTAAGAACGACCTGCACCGTTAAATTAGGAAATTAAATAAATTAAATGCAAAATTAGGAAAAAAATTACATAATTGACCTTAATAATTATGAGAATGCTTAATCAATTATGGTAAGCAATTAATAATGCTGAAAGTCTCTTTTCTGACGAAAAGTGAAGATACCGGTTCTGCCTCACGGTATAAATGCGTACCGATGAAGTAACCCGAAAAATTATAATAAGTGCATGAATATTCCTAAAATAATATATAGGACTATTATGTCAAGTTTCAAGTCGAAATAATGAGAATTGGTGCCAGAACTGATATTGGCTACGTAAAAGCGCGTACCGGCAAAGTGCTGCAATAAAATAAAAATATGATAAATCTTAGAAAAATGGCTGGGTTCAGAATCCAAAGTTTGGGATTAAAATACTAAGCATAGCTATTAGTGCTAATACAGTGCGATTAAAACTTAAGTGACCTATATAAGGCCTTGGCACATGATCCTAGGTCATTTCAGAGTGCCCTCTACGTGAGAATTCTGGACTCTTTGGCTACTGGACCTCTCCTTCACCATTTTTGCCTTCCTTCCCTTGGGAAAACCACAAAGTGGTCATCTTTCTCATTGATTCTTCTTCCTTAATGTGCAAACACTTAGTACTCAGCCTTGATGGAGTGAGTGAACCTTGTTACTGAGTGTTTTGGCTGCTGTGAGTTGGGTTTTGGGGTTGTGTTTCTGAGCTCTAGTGGAGGGGGCCATTTCCTTGTTGTTGGAGCTCCAAGTGTTGAACTTTGTGAAGAAAGGGAGAACCTTGCTACACATTTTCGTAGCCTTGTATAGTCTGACTTTGGGAGCTGCAAAATGAGCTCCAAGAGCACCCTTTTCTGAGTTTTGAACCTTTGGGTATGTTCTTGAACCTTTGATCATGAGTTTTATTGGTTAAAAGTAAAGTCTTGACATGTTTAATGAGTTTTTTAGTAACCAACTTGATCACTGGTCTAAAGGGGCTTAAAGATGTATGCTTTGACGTTTAAAAGTCTTAAAAATGGAACCTTGGAGTGATATCTCGTGAAATGCATAAACTGCATTCTGTCGCAAAATATTCGGATATGATATCCGGATATGGGCCTTATGATATCCGAATATGGATATCCGGATATGATATCCCGATATGGATATTCGAATATTCTGGAATTTTTGAGATAATAACTGTACTGTTCATACATAATGATATTTTGGGTTTGTGGACCCATGATTGGTTAATGTGGACTTCTGTAATAATTAATCTAAGTCAGAATCAAAGGGATTAAGGACTTATGACCTTTTGAGAAGCCTAATGGCATGAAACATAAAAGGAAAACACTTTCGTATGGTCGTGAACTCTTAGATTATAAATATTGATATGATTGTTGATCCAAACTGATTGTGATTGTGCTATGTGTGGACTTTGAGCTGGTGTGGACCTTGGATTAGATTGATTGCTTAGAGGTAAGCTTTCGTGTACTCGGTTTAGCCATTGTTGGTTCCACCATGCCCCATGGGGGAATGATTTGTATGCATGATGTGTTTTCATGTATTGATATTTGAAATGCTTTGAGCTGTTATGTGAGTGCCTTATGATATGCATGTGTTGTTCCACCAAGATGTTAAGCCTGAGTATGTGGCGTCATACAAGATGGTGATTGTAACACCCCGTGTATACCCGGTTTATTAACATGTCATCGTATTAAGCAATGCTTAATTAAACTAGAGAATAACTTTTTCTTTAATTCAATTATGACGTCATTATACTTAGCCAAGTTGATTACTTAATCATTTTCATAAAAACAACGCCTGTATGTAAATTGTAAAGACAACTAACTGAAATACCTCAATGTATAAATAAAAGTGAGTATCTAAGTCACAGGGCTTCAACACGTATCCTGGACAATATCTTAATACATTATTACAACTAAAGTCTAAAATAGAAAAGTCAAGTCAATGTGACATGGACAATCCTCATGCTCACCAAATAAGGCAACAAAGCCAAACATCAGTCTCAACAACAACAACATAATCATGAATGAAGCTAAAAGCATGATAGCAACAGGCATATCTAGCATCCAACATGTCAGCATATAAACAACAATATCTAACTCAGCTCCGGCCTCATGCCGCCTGAGGTCTCAACCCCAACATTACCTGAACCTGAAACGGTGCCCCAAACGTGGGGTGAAATCTCTAGCAAGAAACCTCAGTAAGACAAGGGTTCCTCAAGGATCTTCCACCCCAAGCTCACTTACATATGCAATATAAGTTCTAAAATAGTTTAACAGTATAAGTTCCAAAATCGATGCAATGCAGCAGATGATCATGTCATTTGTGTCACTACTATTCTACTGATCAGAGAAAAGTGCAGGAATACGTCTATTACCCACACAGTACCAGCCCTTTCTGTACCCGCCTACAGGACCACCCCTTGGCTTCCCGTCTAGGCGTAACATCACATACATATTAGAAGAGATTGCACTTAATAACTCCATAGTATTTCAACAAATAACACATGAAAACCACATCATGCATAAAAATCATCACCCCATGGGACATGGTGAAACCAACAATGGAAAAGCCGATGACAAGAAAGCTTACCTTGCAAGCTAACTATCCAAGCCAAGAGTCCACACAAGCTCAAAGTCCAGAACACAGCTCAATCACAATCTGTTTATACAGTACTTCATCGTTAATAACCATTACTCTAGGTTACCTTAAGTGATTAAGACTTTCCATATCATTTTAACTCATTTTATGCATTTTCTGCAGGAGGTATTCGAATACTCCACGAGTAGTATTCGAATACTCCATGAGTAGTATTCGAATACTCCAGCTCTCCATAAAGTATTCGATTACTTTCACTAAAGTATTCGAATACCACATGGTATTCGAATACCAAACACTCCAAGTATCCAAATACCACAGTATCCGAATACTAACACTCACTGTATTCGAATACTCTCCAGTATTCGAATACTTCCTCAAAGGTATTCAAATACTTTTCTTCCCAGAAAGGTATTCCAATACTCCAGCAAGGAGTATTCGACTACCAGTGAACAAGTATTCGAATAATACACGAAAAATATTTGAATACTTCACCAGAATGCAGAAATTCGAACTGTCTTCTGCATAAGTCCATATATAAGGGTCCAAACGTGATTTGGAGTCCAAAGACTTCCTCAACAGATATTCATAAGCATACTAAGATCCCAGAAATGCATTCTTTTACTTAAATGGTTCAAGTTACACTCTTTAACCGATTCAACAAGTTAAACTCATCAAAACACCAAAGCCATAATCATGGTATACCTTAGACTTCACAAACTCAGAAAAGACTCCTCCTTGTAGCTTCTAACACAGTCCCACAGTACTAACTTTCAAGGCCCACGAATTTGACACCTCAAGGTGGTGTCTTTCTCCACAAAGCTCACAACTTGGAGCTCAAAATGTCAAGAAAGTGACTCCTCTCCAACAACTCCGAAAAAAACACCTTAAACCTCTCAACTCGGCAGCCTATACTCAGAGATGAGTGGCCTCACACCCTCACAACGTTCACTACAAGTGTTTACAAGGTCAAAGCGAAGGGATTAATGGAAAAGGTGAGTTCTTGAGGCAATTCTATGGAGAAGGGCTCGAGTTTGAAAGGGAATAACAATGGAACAGTGCACACACATTCTGACCAGCTACCATTCACGTAGAGCAAGTATTATGGCCTAGGATTTTGTGCCCATAGGCTTATATATGCACGTAAGCTTTAAACACACAGTTGTAACAATAATAGCTACGCTTAGCATTTTAATCTCAAACTTTAGATTCTGAACCTACTCATTTTTCCAAGATTTATCATATTTTTATTTTATTTTTCGCAGCGCCTTGCCGGTACGCGCTTTTCTATAGCCAGTATCAGTTCTGGCACCAGTTCTCATTATTTTGACTTGAAACATGTTTTACTAGTCCTATATAATATTCTAGGAATATTTATGCACTTATTATAAATTTTCGGGATACTTCACCGGTACGCATTTATACCGGGTAGCAGAGCCGGTATCTGCACTTTTCATCCGAAGAGAGACTTTCAGCATTATTACTCACTCACTATAATTATTAAAGCCTCATAATAATTATTAGGGTCATTATGAGATTATCTCCTAATTCTCACATATAATTAATTACTTTCCTTAATTAACGGTGGGGGTTCTTACAATGATTATGTGGGTGGAGTGCAAGTGGTGCCTTGCACTTATTGTACGTAATAGACGTATGTAAATCCTGCATTTCTCTGGCCAGTAGAATAGTTGACACATGATTATATGCTGCATTGCACAGATTTTGGAACTTATATTATTAAATTGCTTTTGAACTTATATTGCACATGTAAGTGAGCTTGGGGTGGAGAAATCCTTCAGGACCCCTTGTCTTACTCAGATTTCTGTTTAGAGATCTCACCCAACGTTTGGGGCATGTTTTCAGGTAACTCGGGGGTTTATACCTCGGGCGGCAGGAGGCCGGAGCTGAGTTGAGATATATGTTATTTATGATGATATGCTTGGATGCTGACATCCTTTATATTTATTATCATGTTGTTCGATTTGAGACTCTATTGGGCTATGTTGCCTTATTTTGTGAGCATGAGGGCTGTCCATGCCACGTTGATTTGACTATGTTGATTTAGTTTCGAGTGGTATAATGTATCAGGATTATAGTACGGACTACGTGTTATGGTTCCGTGATTTAGATACTCACTTATTTATATTATGAGGTTATTCAGTGTAGATAACTGTTTATTTTCAATTACATAAATGCAAAGTTTTGAAGAAGGATTTAATAATCAACTTGGTTAATGATAATGATCGACGTCATAATTGAAAAAGAAAAGTTATTCCGTATTTTTAATTAAGCGACGCTTAATACGATGATATGATAGCAAACCGGGTATACATGGAGTGTTACAGATGTCATGTGACTTGATTTAAGGATTAGACAAGTTACATATATATTACGGGTAGTACATCGTGTATTTCAGAAATTAACTATATACTACGGGTAATACAAAATTTCTGAAGAAATAGAAAAACTATGTACTACCCGTGATATATAGTTAATTTCTGAAATATACTATATAATACCTATAGTACTTAGTGTAACTTGACCAATCTTTAGGTCAAGTTACATGACAAATCATTTTGCCATTTATATATTGAATTAAATTAACATAATCTTCTTCATATGCAGATAGGCAAACGAGGAACATATTTGAGGCCACTGTGCAAACATAGAGGAGGAATAGTTATAAGATGCTATGTATGACTGTTAAATAATATCAATAGTACAAACTTGTTAGCATAAAGCAACTCAGAAATTGCTACATAGTTAGATAATTTAATTGTAAGTGATTTGTGTAAAAAAACAGATGTTATTTATGTCGTACGTTGGCATGCAACAAGAGGTTGTTATTTATGTGTGATTCGATATCAGTGGATTAACAAGATCGAGCATCATGATAACGACTGTCTTTTGACTTCAGCTTACAAATTTAAAACAATTTCACTTTTTGATTTTGATGCTTTCGAAAAGTACGTCTGGTCAAGTTACTTATAAAAGGAAGAAAAATATTTTTTTGTCAACGGAAAGCTAGAAAGTTTATGAATTTAAAGATATAATTTTGTGTTATTTTAAATGAAATAATGTAGTTTTGGTGTATATTTGGTAATTTTTTATATTCTCTCTCCTCCCTAAAATTAGGAAGAAAGAGAAAGTAGAGGAGAGAGAATGAAAAAAATATCAACTATGCATTAAAATTACATTATTTTATCTAAAGAGACACTAAGTTATATCCTTTAAAATTAATTATTTTTCATTAGGGAACAACTTTTGTCATTATAAGAGATATAACTTTGTATCATTTTAGATGAAACGATATTATTTTGACATATAATTAGTGATTTTTTATATTCTCTATTCTTCATTTTCTCTCTTCATAATTTTATGGAGTAGAGAAAATATAAGAAAATTATCAATTGTATGCCAAAACGACATCATTTCATCTAAAATAACACAAAGTTATATCCTTTAATTAGAAGGACAAACATTTTTCCCATTAATAATATGAGAAAAATATTTGTCCTTTTAAAGAATATAACTTTGTGTCATTCACTACTAGAAAAGTTCATTTTTTTGACGGAATTTTTCTGTCGAAAATGGTGAAAATTCCGTCGAAAATCATATTTTTGACGGAATTCAGGCCGTGGAATTTTCCTCCGTTGCTAACAGATTTTTCGACGCAAATTTTAATTCCGTCGAAAAATTTGGACGGAAAATCCGATGAAAATTATTGTTGAAAATTTTCGACATAAAATGGATTCCGTCAAAAAATTTCGACAGAAAATGGATTCCGTCAAAAATTTTCGACGGAAAATCAATGAAATTCCGTCGAAAATTGTTGTAATGGTTTTTGACGAAAAATGGATTCCGTCGAAAATTTTCGACGGAAAATCAATGAAATTCCGTCGAAAATTGTTGTAATGATTTTCGACAGAAAATGGACTCCGTCAAAAATTTTCGACGGAAAATCAATGAAATTCTGTCGGAAATTGTTGTAATTATTTTCGACGAAAAATGGATTCCGTCGAAAATTTTCGATGGAAAATCAATAAAATTCCGTCGAAAATTGTTGTAATTGTTTTCGACGGAAAATGAATTCCGTCGAAAAATATAGATTTTATTTTTATTTCTCTTTACAAAATTAATACCAATTTCTATAATTTACCTGATAAAAAATATAATCAAAGTAAATAACATATCAAAATAAAATCTTCTTAAAGAATACAGTAAATGCACAAAAGTCCATATCATATATTAGGCTAAGTATCAAAAAAGACTTATACAATTAGCAAAAGGTGTATAATAAGTATATATTGTAACCTTAAAAAACTAACAAATAACAATTAACATTTCAATACACAATGCAAAATTGACTTCGTAACTGAACGAAATGAAGCCCAACTAGGAATGCCTTTTCTTCTCCTTGCATTTGAAGCAGGTGGAGGAGGCGTGGCCAGATACATGCATCGTGTGTTGATCCAAAATGGGTCCAAGAGGTTTCTTAGGCAAGTCTCACAAATATGAGCTAATGTTAAACACTTATGTTTGAACTCCACTTATGTTCAACACCTTCTGAATTTCTTCAACCCTCATTATATAGTGATACGAAGATCTTCTTATCTAATCAATATTAACAACACCACAGTTTAAACAGGAAAAATAAAATAAAAATGACCATATGTATAGAAACTGAGTTATTATTCTCTAGAACATTATAAAATCAGACCCATTGTCTAAATGCATATCAAAACCCATAATAAGATATACGAGAAATGGGAAATAATAAATTGCATATCAAAACCCATAATAATTAATAGTTGAAATTTGGTGTCAAATTTCAAAGTAGAACACCTGTGTCAAATAATCCTACCCCCCACACACACATACACATATATAGGTAAAATCATTTATGCAGCTGCTTTACGTACAACAACGACAGATGTATGGTTATGATTCCTCACATTTAATGTTTTCATACTTTGTATGGTTATGATTCCATCAAAAAGCACACAATATATAATTTCTCTTTCTTTTATTTTTTTCAAAATTCTTCGACGGAATTCTTTTTCCGTCGAAAATCTTCGACGGAATCGAAATTTCGTCAAAAAACCCACAATAATTAATTTCTTTTTCTTTTAATTTTTTGCAAATTTCTTTGACGGAACTCCTTTTTCATCGAAAATCTTCGACGAAATCGAAATTACGTCGAAAAGCCCACAATATTTATTTGCTTTTTCTTTTATTTTTTTCAAAATTCTTCGACCGAATTCCATTTCCGTCGAAAATCTTCGACGGAATCGAAATTCAGTCGAAAAGCCCACAATATTTATTTACTTTTCTTTTATTTTTTTCAAAATTCTTCGACGGATTTACTTTTCCGTCAAAAATCTTCAACGGAATCGAAATTCCGTCGAAAAGCCCACAATACTTAATTTGCTTTTTCTTTTATTTTTTTCGAAATTCTTCGACGGAATAGAAATTCCGTCGAAAAGCCCACAATACTTAATTTGCTTTTTCTTTTATTTTTTTCAAGATTCTTCGACGGAATTCCTTTTCCGTCGAAAATCTTCGACGGAATCGAAATTCTTCGACGGAATCGAAATTCCATCGAAAAGCCCACAATAATTAATTTCTTTTTCTTTTATTTTTTTTGCAAATTTCTTCGACGGAATTCCTTTTTCGTAGAAAATCTTCGACTGAATCGAAATTCCATCGAAAATCCCACAAAATTGAAATTCTTTTTCTTTTATTTTTTTCAAAATCCTTCGACGGAATTCCTTTTCCGTCAAAAATCTTCGACATAATCGAAATTCCGTCGAAAAGCCCACAATACTTAATTTCTTTTTCTTTTATTTTTTTTGCAAAATTCTTCGACGGAATCGAAATTCCGTTAAAAATCCCACAATACTTAATTTCTTTTTCTTTTATTTTTTTTTCAAAATTCTTCTACGGAATTCCTTTTCCGTCAAAAATCTTCGACGGAATCGAAATTCCGTCGAAAAGCCCACAATACTTAATTTCTTTTTCTTTTATTTTTTTGCAAAATTCTTCGACGGAATTCCTTTTCCGTCGAAAATCTTCGACGGAATCGAAAATCCGTTAAAAATCCCACAATACTTAATTTCTTTTTCATTTATTTTTTTTTCAAAATTCTTCGACGGAATTACTTTTCCGTCGAAAATCTTCGACGGAATCGAAATTCCGTCGAAAAGCCCACAATACTTAATTTGCTTTTTCTTTTATTTTTTTCAAAATTCTTCGACGGAATCGAAATTCCGTCGAAAAGCCCACAATACTTAATTTGCTTTTTCTTTTATTTTTTTCAAAACTCTTCGACGGAATTCCTTTTCCGTCGAAAATCTTCGACGGAATCGAAATTCCATTGAAAAGCACACAATAATTAATTTCTTTTTCTTTTATTTTTTTTGCAAATTTCTTCGACGGAATTCTTTTTCCGTAGAAAATCTTCGACTGAATCGAAATTCCGTCAAAAAGCTAACAATACTTAATTTGCTTTTTCTTTTATTTTTTTCAAAATTCTTCGACGGAATTCCTTTTCTGTCAAAAATCTTCGACGGAATCGAAATTCCTTCGAAAAGCCCACAATACTTAATTTCTTTTTCTTTTATTTTTTGGCAAAAATTTTCGACGGAATCGAAATTCAGTTAAAAATCCCACAATACTTAATTTCTTTTTCATTTATTTTTTTTTAAAATTCTTCGGCGAAATTCCTTTTCCCTCGAAAATCTTCGACGGAATCGAAATTCCGTCGAAGAGCCCACAATACTTAATTTCTTTTTCTTTTATTTTTTTTCAAAATTCTTCGACGGAATTCCTTTTCCGTCAAAAATCTTCGACGGAATCAAAATTTTGTCGAAAAGTCCACAATACTTAATTTCTTTTTCATTTATTTTTTTGCAAAATTCTTCAACGGAATTCCTTTTCCGTCGAAAATCTTCGACGGAATCGAAATTCCGTCGAAAAGCCCACAATACTTAATTTCTTTTTCATTTATTTTTTTCAAAATTCTTCGACGGAATCGAAATTCCGTCGAAAAGCCCACAATATTTAATTTCTTTTTTATTTATTTTTTTAAAATTCTTTGACGGAATTTTTTTTCCGTCGAAATTTTTTGACGGAATATATTTTCAGTCGAATTTCTCGACGGAAAACAGATTCTGTGGAAAATTCCGTCAATAATTTCAACGGAATTTTTTCCGTTGAAAAATTCCGTCGATAATAAACACATTTCTAGTAGTGATTTTAGATCCTAATCGTTGATTTCCGTCAATCAACAATTAGGATTTATTTGGTCAAATTTATTAATTAATTAGCAATTCACAATAAAATCCAATAAATCCTAAACGTTGATTGAAGAAAATCAACTGTTAGAATCTAAAACGACACAAAGTTATATCCTTTAATTAAAACGACAAACGTTTTTCCCTAATAATATTAAGTTGTGTGGGAATGATATTTATCCTTTTAAAGGATATAACTTTGTATCATTTTAATAAAACGACGTCGTTTTGGTGTATAATTGGTAATTTTTTTATACTTAATTTCTCCTCTATTTTATCTAAATTGACACAAAGTTATTTCATATAAAAAGAAAAAAGTTTTTCCCTTAATTAGTTGTATTTTTATTTGCATTTCCTTTACTACGGCTTGGTCTTTGTTGAAAAGTGAAAACTATACGTGCGTGTTGGTGAAACGACTAATGTATAAATAATAATATAACTTCGACATAAAAATAACGGTATTTACGATTTAGGAGTTGACTTACCTAACAGAACTCGTTTTCATGTTTGGTGACCAAGGTGCTGTATTTGAATTTTGATTCGTTCAATTTTCAACCTTAAAAAGTTCAAACCATGCATATTACTCAGTCAAGCTAAACGAGTACGTAATACCACCAAAGGCTCCGTTAATATATTTATGTGTATGAGTGTTCCACAACCATATATCCCCATCTCAAATATCACTTCTAACGAAAAAAAAAAACTCGTCCAAAAGCTCGCAAGAGGCAAAAGCATATATAACAAAGGTTTAGAGGTACATTTTTATTTCATATAATTACATTACAGAGAGTTATTAGGCATGGCTTACAAGAGGATCCTTTTCACAATTATAGTAATCATCTTCACCATTCTGGTCGCTTCTTCTCAACTTGGAACAAGCTGCAGGCCTTTACAAGATGATCAATGGTCGAGGGAATTTGATAGCCTTCTGTTTCAGTTCCTTCCACGAGGTCCTTCGAAACCATCATCTGGCGATCATATTCATCCCTAAGCCCATGTTTAAAGATATTAAGCTTACATTCTTTTTTGTAAATGACTCACCTTGCCTTTTCATTATTGCTCACCCATACAACTTATAAAGATACTTTTATTCATGTATTTTTTTCGCTGATGAGTTCACGAAATATGTAATAAGATCTTAACCCAAATTGTTGTCATATTGATTCAGGCACATAGTATATACATTTGAAGATTCAATGTAATCACGTTTGTGTTACTGTTCCAAGCATTCTATTTTCAATTAAAAGAAACGGGTCTATACTAATTATAATTAGCCAATCATGATCCATCTGTTTTTATAAAACTCAAACATTATTAATTAATGATAATATGTAATAGAAAATATTCTTAAATTTTTTTCCAATCAAAAAAGGTATGAAGATATATAGCGTGATACTTTTAGTGTGTAAATTACTTAATTCGTATGAATATATAATAGTTATAGCGAGAAACACATCCGGACATGCATTTTCATTGATGCTCCACCTTAGTCTTTGTAGATTATAATTTGTTATAGCTGCCTGCCAGTCATGCATGAAATTAAGTTGTAACAAGGCATGTCAATGTACCATACTTTAGTAGTATATGTAGCAGTTAAAAATATAAGGAGTAAAGTGTCTTTTGGATCCCTAACAAAAAATATTGTCCTCACTTTAGTTCCTTACAAAAAAAATAAAAATAGTCATCCGATCCCTATGAAATTCAAAGTGGACTCATTTTAGATTTTTTGAGGGACTAATGGGTCTTTTGTGAATTTATGAGGCACTATATTTTGAACTAATTAAATGGGTCCACTTATAATTTCTTAGGGATTTCGGGACTAATTTTATTATTTTTGTAAGGGACTAAAGTGGGGACTGTATTTTTTATTAGGGATCCTAAATGGACTTTAATCAAATATAAGGTTAGAGATTCCGGAAAGAAAAAAAGAAAATGTGAAAAATGAGTATAATCTCTATAATAATTGCATTCGCAATATTATGCACAAGACTAACGTGAAATTTATTATTGATTGAATCTGGATACATGCAGTTGGTCGATGTGAATAATAACAATCTTGTAAGCAGTTTTTAATTAACTAACAATTGATCTTATCTAAATTAAAATAGAATTAGATTTCTCAAGTCGAATAATCTAAATCTAAATCCGCTTATAGTACATAATACATTATCTAATTTATTGCTGTTTTAAAAATAATTACGCATATATTGCACACAGTGGCGGACTATGTAGCACCGATACCGACACGGGACACGTGACACGATACGACACGACACTCTGACACGTTAATTCTAAAAAATGTTAGATTTCGACACGTTAGGACACGTTTTGATATTAAATAATATTTATAATTTATGTAATGTATATTATATTTAATATTCAATAATTTAACAAAAAATGAATCTAAACTTATAATATTCATAAATTTTGCAAAGAAACAAAAGATGTATCAAATATTTATATTAAACTCAATAAAATAGTAATAGTAATCTAAAGAATCTAATAGTTTGAACTAAAAACTCCACGCAACGCAACCTTTAAAGATTATTTTGAATTTCTATAATGCGTGTTAGAGTATCGGGGAGTGTCGGAGTGTCCGAGAGTGTCGGGAAGTGTCGGACACGACACGTCAGGATTTTTGAAGTGTCGGTGCTTCATAGGTGGCGGAGTCAGGATTAAATTTTAGCCATGGCCAAAAAAATTGATATATTACATTATTAAAATATTTATTATAATTACATAAATTTATTAGGAAAAAATTTATTATGAATTCTAGCATACTTATCTAAATTATTTATTAAATAATGTCACATAACATTGAAAATTAAAATGAACAATTACAAATGATTATATATCAAAGCAAATATATAAAAAGGCACTAACCTTTTCGGTAAGCATTTCAAACATAAGAGTTGCACTTTCCTCCCACGACATAATAAGTAATGAACCAAGTATTTTCCTGAGGATATGAATATACACATATATAATAACTAGATGTATAATAACATTTAATAAATAATTTAAATATAATCAAAAAATTGTATACCTAAAATTGTATACGACGCTCTTTTAAATTGACGAAATCTTCAAGGATAGAATCTGTAGTAAAATTTTCAGCAATCTCTCTTTCAATATACACAACCAAATTATTTCCAAGAAAGTCATCCTCCATTTTGTTTCGAAGCCTTGTTTTCACATTTTTCATTGCTGAGAATGCACGCTCACTACTTGCTGTTGAAACTGGTAGCTAGTGTTAAGATAAGACGAATTAGCCTATCAACCAAATGATAGGAATTTGACTTTCCTGTCTTGGCAAATCCTTGACACAACTCAGAAATTGAAGATAAATTTTGAGGTTCTGGATTTTTTAGGATGTCTTTGTGAAAATACTTCAATTGACAATTCAAAGTAATTCTCTCTTGCTCAGAAAAATCGAGAGGATAATATTTCTCTGCAAGGCTACAAATATCATAAACATTAAATGCTTTGTAACCATTCTTCGGATCCAATGAAGAGCTAAGTGATAAAAGTTCTATTGTTTGCCCAGTAAACCTTCTATCTAACTCTTGTAATTGAATTAAAGATATCAAAATGATAGTGATGCTCAATAGTTATTTGATCATGTTGTCGACGGCCACGACCTTCAATATATTGGGCATCAAGATTTGGAATATCTATTTCATGAAGCTTGGAGAAATTAATAACACTTTCAAGTATTCTTTTACAACCATCATCTCGCAATTCTTGAATAAGTTCCTTTGTACTTGAAACTAATTGTATAGCATTCAAAATATCTTGAGATTTTTGTTGTAATGCTTGACAAAGAATTTCAGTGACGCCCATGATCTCCTTCATCAAAAGTAAATTAAAGATAAACTCAAAAGAAGTGATCATCTTATAAGCTGCAATAGCATATCCTCTTTGAGAGTAAATTGAGCCTTCACTACGAATTTTTTCAAGTACCGAACATGATTCATTATACCCTCGTTGAAGACTGTATATAGAATAAAAATGAGAACCCCATCTAGTATCACTTGCCCTCTTTAATGTACCTATTTGGTTTGAACCTGTACCATTTTTAAGCTCACCAATAACCTGCAGATGTTCAAATTCAGAAATTTGGGCAGCTTGGAAGCGATCACGATCACATTAAAAGTTCATGAATTTGTTTTGAATTCCAACAATTTTTCTGGTGAAAAACGTATACAAATTAAATTCATTGATTCATGGCCACATACTAACAAAAATATTAATTGGCAATGGTGAGACTGTAGAATTGCTCCCCTGAAAGATGATTTGACATGTAGGTGCAAGTAGGATAACAATCAATAATAAATAATAATAAAACAAACAAATATAAGCTTTTTTTATTTATTTTTCACATGGCTAGGTGAAGTAGTCTGCTATCTATCTTCTAGCCGTATGCAGTGAAATGTCTTTTCATAAATTATAATAACTTTGATATTTTTATATTATTTTATTTGTCATTTTATTATTCATTTATCCTATCTTAAAATAATAATAAAAAGGCTGAATAAACGAAGACAACATATCTATCCTTATCCACCATATAAACAACTTAAACAACTTGATATGTCAGAATGGATAAAAATAAAATCTGAGATTGAGATGGTTGCAGCTTCCAAGCTTTGGGTTCGAAGAGGTTACCGCAAAATGGAAAGGTTGAGGCATGCCAATGAGTCCAAGTCACTCGCTAGTTAGAGGCGTGCACGGTGGCCGTGGGCGAAATCCAGGTGGTGGCGAACGGCGTCGGACTCGGAGGTCTTCAGCCATGGCGAACGACGCGAGGGTTATACATCTGCTCTGCTCTCTTCTTGAGTCTTTTTGTGAGAAGGATGTTGTTGATGATAGAAGAGTTTTGGGTCATGCCTCCGATAATATATAGATGCTATTTTGACTATCCATTTTAATGTATGCCTCTGAAGCTCTTTTTTCCCTGTACCATTTTGATTGTCCATTTTGGTGATTACTTGATCCATGTACAAAGACCTTTTCTGCTCTCTTATGTTCCTTTTTCTTATATCTTCTTTTTTTTATTGAATAAAAACAAAACTTATTGCATAAAATTGGTATTCACAAAGGTACCGTGAAGATCGATGTAGTTCATCTTGTCTGAGACAAGAGAGCCTAATTGCAATCTTAGCCTGGGCTAAATCAAAATTAATCATATAATTGTATATAATAATTTTTTTTTTTCAAAATCAGGTCGGGCCCAGGCCCCACCTAGCATTAACGTGGCTACGCCACTGATTGCACAATTAATATCACGCCCTGATGTAATGTTTATAGATTGTCTTTAGGGCCCGTTTGGTAGCAAATTTTTTTTTTTTGTTTTCTTGGAATTCCTTAGTTGGGTAAATAGGAATGCATCGTTTGGTATAGGATTTTTAAAATTTTCCTGTGAATCTGATTTTTCAGGGATTTTCTTTTGTGTGCAATTTTTTTTGAAAAAACCATCCAAGGAGGTGGTATTTTAGGATTTCTATGGCAAGGGAAAAATTTAATACAACTAAACACAACATCAAGAAAATTAACTCAATATTCCCGAGAATATGTTAGTCTACCAAACAACTTTTTGGAAACATTCCCAGAAAACTCATTTTCTCATCATATTCCTAAAAATCGTGATTCCCGTATTAAAAAAATTTCTTCTGTACCAAACGCCCCCTTATCTTATGTAATGTTTATATGTCGTGGACGGTATATGTTCTGTTTAGTTTTTATTTTCCCGAGTCTCACTCACTAGCATGAGGAAACCCAATATGTGAATTTTTTTTATGAAGGCATATACTTCTTATTTTAATATTTTAAAAATGGAAGAAGTGTTTATTCTTTTAAATGACACAAATTATATCTTTTCACTCTCACAAAGAGGGGGGACCCACACCTTTATTTTTCTTGTCAACTCTCTCTCATCTTTTATCTATCTCTTTTTCTCTCTTAAAATGACAAAACTTTACATTCTTTTAAATGACACACACTTTTCCCTTTAAAAATATATACTTATGGAAAGGGTAGCCTCTTTGTTTATAATATATTGAGTAAGACTAATGATGTAATGATTGTTCTCACCGCATTCTCAGCTGTTGATGTTTAACGGGGAGTGATATATTGTAGACACCATATTTTATCCAGGAGACATGAATTTAAAATAAAAGAAAAAAAATAAAAAAAAAATAAAATCTTAAAAGAATTTGATGGATACTATTAACCTATGGGTTGTCCCATTAACTAAAATCCCATTTTCTTCCAAAAAATAAAATAAGGCCTTTGTTGTCTCCATGAGAAAGGACCGTGTAATAGCTTTCCTTAATCACACTTTTCACCATCTCATCACATCAAAATAGCACACCCAATTTATATTGCTTGAAGAGGTGTAATGTAAGTTTTCAACATCACATGGAGGGAAAATTTTAATATGCTCTTGGCCCTTCATGGTTCTTCCATTAATGAAGTGACACATGGATTTTTTATTTTTTTTCTCCTTTTTCTTCTCTCTCCTCATTTTCTCTTTCACTCTCTCTCCTTCACCCCACCCAATCACCCATGGGCCGGGAGCGCCAGATTTAAGCTCCACATGGAGATAAGCTACATATGCAACTGTGCACAAGGCTCAAGCACCCTTTTTTGTACACGACAATAAAAAGGTGCTGCCACTACAAGTCACATAGCCCACTCGGTAGAAGAAAAAGCAGAGGAAACAAAAATGGATGTTTGAAAGGATGTTCATATGGTATAAACGTGGAACCATTGCAATGTACTGAAGAACCTCTACCTATTACCCCACATGAAGTGTTTAGAAAGGCAAGGGGAAAGGATAAGAAAAGCAGCGGAGGCGTGTTGAGGGAGGTAAGGGAAAAAAAATAAAAAAAATCATCCCTTCCTCTATAAATATCAAAGACTTCGATTGTGAAGGCAAGGGAATTTCTTTTTGAAGATGGAAGGGATGCCAGAAAAATTAAAATAACTTTACAATCTTCTTCCTCATTGGGAAATATCAAAAACTCAGGGTGAATAAACTCTAAGCTTTCTTTGGAATCAAAATACCCATAAACCCAAAATCATCAATTAAATCCTTCATAGCCAACCACTGCAAGTTTCGCCATTCTCATAACTAGGAAGAGTCGCTGCAAGCAGTCATCGGAGAAGTCTGACATTCCTCACCGCTACCTAAGCTTCATCTGTACCACGAGCTGTCACCGAAAGATCGTCTATCACCATGCTTCATCGCCCAACCTCATACGCTATCTTGTTATCCTCCATAACTTATAGGTTGCTCTCTGTTAAAATATTATCTTGTTCACTGATATGATGATGAATGAATGTTGATACTATTGAAGTTAGACTTTTATCTTGTGATCTCAACCGTATGCTAATGTGGATGTATGTGTCTTTTATCTACTCTACTTGTTTCATATGTGATGTGAAAACCACATATTAAATCGGTGCATGTGTTGTTATCTTTTTATCTAGAATCAGTTAGCTTGCAACAACCTCGTGAAGTTGTCAGAAACGTCAAGTGCTAAAAAGATGCTTTTAAATAATGTTATATAACACCATGTTTGAGATTACCATGAGGGGGTGTTTGGTTTAGGTATTTTGATGAGTTTGATAGGCAAATGAGAAGTGGGTTTCTAAGATCACCATGTTTGGTTTAGGGGATTTCTCAATTTGCCTACATAAAGTTGATTGCCAGCAACTTGTGTTTCTATGTCTATTGGGAGGAAATAGCTGGCTAACATGTTCCCACTTCACACATGGTATTGTCCATTATCTACCTAAATGGGATTATCATGTAATCACCATATGACGAGCGTACCCCCTGAATGTCGTACCTCACGCTGTTTGCAGAGTTGGTGTGGAAGCGAGAGAGAGAGAGAGAGAGAGAATGGAAGCACTAAAAGCGTGGAATCTAACATTGCATCCACTCAAGCACTTGTTTCACTCCTCTAACGCATTTCGCCAAACATCTCAGAGGCTTGTTCTTCGTTCCTACTTTTCTTCAACCACCACCTCCTCCGCATCCACCAGTCGCAACCGGTGGAGCCCTTTGTCATCCTCGACGACTTCAACTTCAGATAGGGAGGCCATTCGAGCCATTCGCTTGAAGAAGGTTGAAGAGTTGTCAGAGGGCTAATAAACTAATGGACTTTAGTTTGAGATTGTCTTCTCATTTGAAGAAAAACTCATTATTTTTTACTACCATTTTTTGTGGTTGTTTTTTGCAGGTTGAGGAGTTGAGAAACAAGGGGCTAGATCCATATGCTTATTGTAAGAACCCGCACCGCTAATTAAAGAGATTAATTAAATAAATGTAATAATTAGAAAATAATTCCATAATTGACCCTAATAATTATTATGAGGCTTTAATAATTATAGTAAGTGGGTAATAATGCTGAAAGTCGTTTTTCGGGCGACAAGCGCAGATACCGGTTCTGTAATATGTAGGACTTTAAAACGAGTTTTCAAGTCAAAATAATGAGAACTAATGCCAAAACTGATACTGGCTATGAAAAAGCGCATAACGGAAAGATGCTCCGGAAAATAAAATAAAAATATGATAATTCTTAGAGAAATGAGTAGGTTAAGATTCTAAAATTTGGGATTAAAATATTTTACGTAGCTATTAATGCTAATACTGCGTGTTAAATGACCATGTGGCTATTTATACTCATACTAAGGGCACACAACTCTAGAAATTAGATTTCCTGCATGAGTTTGAGGCTGGTCAGCTCCTTGTTACTGTTCCATTGTCTTTGTGCTCCATTTGGTGAGCTTTGAGCTTCCTCTTCCATTTCTCTTCATCTATACACTTGGTGTAAGTGAGAATCATCCTTATGAGTGGGAAAGTGTAATATCCCGAGCGCTGACGAGGGCGGGGAGTGATCGCCGGTGCAAAGAGGCATGGACAAGGAGCGGCTCCTGACAGGCTTCCAGTGGGGGTTACATGCATGGATGAATCGAATCGACACCCGAAAAAGAGGGATTCCAAAGACTGTGCAGGTGAGAGACTGCACAGTTTGGGATAGCTTATAAGAATTAATTGGTACTACCTATACTAACAAGATGCATCTTCTTTTCGGTAGCCCGGAACGGAAGAACTCCACAGTTAAGCGTGCTTGACTTGGAGCGATTCTGGGATGGGTGACCTCCTACGAAGTTTTCCCAAGAAGTGTGCGAGTGAGGAAAAAGCACACTGAAAAGTCTCGTGTTAATATGTGAGGATAGTCATTAATTCTTGAAGCGGCCGGACGTTACATTTTAGTGGTATCAAAGTAGGGCCTCTCTCCCAGTACGGTGTGGTTCGAGGACGAACCAGGCGGAAGCTGGTGGGCATGTAACATCCCGAGCGCTGACGAGGGCGGGGAGTGATCGCCGGTGCAAAGAGGCATGGACAAGGAGCGGCTCCTGAAAGGCTTCCAGCGGGGGTTAAATGCATGAATGAATCGAATCGACACCCGAAAGAGAGGGATTCCAAAGACTGTGCAGGTGAAAGACCCCACAGTTTGGGATAGCTTATAAGAATTAATTGGTACTACCTATACTAACAAGATGCATCTTCTTTTCGGTAGCCCGGAACAGAAGAACTCCACAGTTAAACGTGCTTGACTTGGAGCGATTCTAGGATAGGTGACCTCCTGGGAAGTTTTCCCAGAAAGTGTGTGAGTGAGGAAAAAGCACACTGAAAAGTCTCATGTTAGTATGTGGGGATAGTCATTAATTCTTGAAGCGGCCGGACATTACAGAAAGTGGCTTCTTTTCTGTGTAAGGATGTCAGTTTGAGGGAGTGTTGAGTGCTGACTTTGGAGGTTGGAGTTGAGGAGCCATTGTAGTGGCATTTTGAGCTTCAAGGAGCTTCCTTTGTGAAGAAAGGGCATAGCTTGTGTTTCCATTTTCATTTCTGAGCATAGTCAGAACTTTGAGGGACCATTTGTGAGCTCCAAGAGCCATTGTTGCTCTATTTTGAGTTTTGGTAAGCTTTGCCACCTTTGATCTTAAGTTTTATGCCTTAAAGTTGATGTCTTGGCATATTTAATAATGTGTTTGAGAAATATCCGGATATTGATATCCGGATATGGTATCCGGATATTGATATCTGGATATTGGGTTCTGTGATATCCGGATATGGGATATCCGGATATGCCCCCGACATATATCCGGATATTCTGGGATTTCGATGAATAGTGAGGTACTGTTCATACATAACTGATCTATGGGTTTGTGGACCCTAGATTGAGGAAGTTAAACTTCTGTATTAATTGAACTAAGTCATAACTAAGTGGTTAAGGGCTTATGGCTTTATATGGAGCCTTGAGACGTAAACCGTAAAAGGAAAACGTAGTCTTTATGCTTATGCATATGAGCTTTAGTTAATGATATATTATTGGTCCATAACAAATTGTGATACTGATGTGTTTGGGCTTTGAGAGTGGTCGGACTCTTGGCTTGGATTGATTGCTTGCAAGGTAAGCTTTCGTGTCCTCGGTTTAGCCATGTTGTGGTTCCACCATGTCCCATGGGGATGTGGTTTATGCATGTTGTGTTACATGCTTTTTGATGTTTTGGAAATGCTGTTGAGCTTTTATATGCAATGTGCTTTTATGATATACATGTGGGTCCACCTATACGGTAAGCCTGAGTATGTGGCACATACAACAGGGTGAGGCTGTGGGTGATGTGCAAGCGATGTTCCTTGTACTACTATGTGTGTAATAGACGTATTCCTGCATTTCTCTAACCAATAGAATAGTGATAACTCATATGGCATGGATATCTGTTGCAATGCATACTTTTGGAACTTATACTGAAAATTACTGCTTTTAGAACTTATATTGCACATGTAAGTGAGCTTGGGGTGGAAGATCCTTTAGGACCCCTTGTCTTACTGAGATTTCTTGTTAGAGATCTCACCCCACGTTTGGGGACGCTTATTTCAGGATCAGGTAATCCTGGGATTGAGACCTCGGGTGGCAAGAGGTCAGAGTTGAGTTAGATATTGCTGTACATGCTGACATTACTGGATATTGGCTGTTGTTTATGTTTTCTGTTATTCTTATGATATTTGAGTTGAGACTGTTGTTGGGCATTTATGGCCCTATTTGGTGAGCATGGGGTTTGTCCATGCCACATAGACTTGATTATGTCTTGTTTAAGTTAAAGTTGTATTAATGTATTAGGATTTTGGTCCAGGCTATGTATTGTAGTCCTATGACTTAGATACTCACTTTATATTTATATATGAGGTATTCAAATAGCTGTCTTGCAATTTACATACAGGCGATATTTTATGAAATTGATTAAGTAATCAACTTGGCTAAAGTTAATGATGTCATAATTGAATTAAAGAAAAAGTTATTCCACATTTTAATTAAGCGTGGCTTAATACGATAGCATGTTAACAAACGAGGTTAACACGAGGTGTTACACTTATGGTTGGGACAAAACTCACAGTGCAAATCAGCTGCAAGATATATGTAGAAATTTAGGAAATGGCGAGGAATGAAGTAGTGAGAATGATCACGTATCTGTCGCAGGAAGAATTGTACGAAATAGGGTTATTTTTGTAATTATTACTTTTTCCCATCTATATTTTATCTATTTTCCAACCAAACAACTTTTTTTTACATTTTTCTACCAAACATAATCCTCCAACCATTTGCCTATGCAAAACATTTTCCTATTATTTATAAAATTTCTCCTCAACCAAACGCCCCTCGAAACACATTTGCGTATGTAGTGTTTTGTTCTTCAAGAAATATACACTACTGTTCTGTCCTAAAGACAGAGATGTCCAGCCCGATAGACTGGTGTGTTTCTTTTGGATCTAGTGCCCTCTCCAAGGTATCTATGAAGGAGATACCTTTGAGTTGAGCAGATCACTGTACACAGAATACTATAACGGCGTTAGCCAAAGAGGAGTGTGTGCACAGTGACAGCGTAATAGTATGAGAAAGAGTGTGTCTACCTTTAGGGTTTACCTGTTATTTATAGGGGTTACCTGTGGGTAATGCGGATGGGACTTAGGTGTTTCTGACTCAGATCCCAGCCTATCCGCTGAGCTGTCACCGTGTTGTCGGATAAGTATCCTCGATGGATATCTGTCTTGAGTCAATGTTGACTCAGATATGGGATTGCCCCTTGTTGGGCCTGTCGTCTTAATGGGCTCTTTATTGGGCTTCTGTTGCACCAACTGTTATGGACCCGTATAACGGGTCCATTAAGAAACAAGCCCAACAAAGCCCAATAAAGAGCCCATTAAGACGACAGGCCCAACAAGGGGCAATCCCATATCTGAGTCAGCATTGACTCAAGACAGATATCCATCGAGGATACTTATCCGACAACACGGTGACAGCTCAGCGGATAGGCTGGGATCTGAGTCAGAAACACCTAAGTCCCATCCGCATTACCCACAGGTAACCCCTATAAATAACAGGTAAACCCTAAAGGTAGACACACTCTTTCTCATACTATTACGCTGTCACTGTGCACACACTCCTCTTTGGCTAACGCCGTTATAGTATTCTGTGTACAATGATCTGCTCAACTCAAAGGTATCTCCTTCATAGATACCTTGGAGAGGGCACTAGATCCAAAAGAAACACACCAGTCTATTGGGCTGGACATCTCTGTCTTTAGGACAGAACAACTACAGTATCCATCTTTTGATTCTTAAATTTATTTCAAAAAACAATATTTTATTATTTTATGGATTTGCAAACTTTCAGCTTTTTTTTTCCTATGTGCTTATATATACCCACGATGGGATTTTTCCATTTTCTAATTCCTCTCCCTCTCTCTTTACATTTCTTTGAATTATATTATTAATGATTTAGAGAAATAAAATTTCAACTTCCATCAAATCAACCATAAATGAAAAGTCGACCAATCTGCAACACTTAATTTATTTCCCTAAAAATTTAGAGGGGAGATATTCTAACTACCAAAAATATCCACTACCTCCACAATTATTATTGAATCAAAGAGAGAGAATGTTGAAAAGTTTTTGAAGAGAGAGAAAATATTAATCCAACGGAAATTATGGAGGTAGTGAGTTGGTAGTAAATTCTTCTAGTAGTAAAAATATTATCACTCAAAAATTTAAGCTCTCCAATCTAATTAGTAGCTTGCATACGTACACTACTATGCTTTATTTTTTTATTGTTTTTTGTCACTTCCGTAGTATTCTCTGTAATTACTTGGGCTATGCTTGCTTTTTGCAATAAAGTACCTAGAAATTTGAAAACCAAAATTCTTTTAGATTTTATCAATATTTCTAAATAAAAATAATCATATTAAAATTAAGGGGATAATTTAACCGTGACGGTTTGTTAATCCAGTGAATTTTGTTTTGATTCATTTTGGCCGAGACATCTTGGTGATTCAAAATTTATCTAAAAATTTATAATATTAAAGCTTATAGCATTAAGATTTTCATCAAAGGGATAATTTAACTGCAACAGATTGTTATCCCGCATATTTTGTTTTGGTTCATTTTAACCGTTATGGTTTGGTGATTCAAAATTTATTATGAAATTTACAATAATAAAAATAAAAATTATTAAAATAAATATAGATTATCAAATCTATAACACCTCATATATTTAAATGTGCATTTTATATTATAATAAGAAATGAAAATGGATGGATTAGTGAAAATCCGTGAATTATGGCCAAAATGGGCAAAAAGGGCAAAATGGTAATTGACCAGCCGTGTATTCTGAGGCATAAATACTGAGTTAGAGATTTCATATGACAAAAGTAATGCTGGAAATGGAATCAGGGCGGAAAATTGAGTGAATAGGCAAATTTGGGAAAAATTGATGAATAGTGATTTTTAAGTGTTAAATACTGTGGTGTGAGTGTACCGATAGGTGTGAAATTTTTATCAATATTATGGAAAAATAAAAATATGTCATGGACTGGAAAAATATGTAGATTAAGAATTTATGATCGGAATTTTTATCGGGATTAAAGTTAGATCGCGTGTGGGACCCGCGGGACCAAAATCCACTTGGCCCCACACCCTCCCCACGCCTTCCTCCCTCTTTTTCTCTTCCTTTCCCGTGGAGTTCCTCATTTCACACCAAAAAGAACCCATTCCTTCATCTCTTTGCCATTTCCTCAATTCTTCACCAAATCTCTTGATTTTGGTGTTGAAATCTATTGTAAACAACCTTCTAGATCCATTGGTGACACTTACAAACCTTGAATCCATCTCTTTGCTTCGTTTTCTGGGCAAGACAGATCCGACCCATTGATGTTCTTGGAGTTTTGTTGGAGCTTTGGTCTTCCTTTGGCTTAGTGGAGCCTTGGTAGTGTTCATACACTAGATTGTAAGTATATTTGTGGTATTTTTGTGGTTGAGTTTGTAGATCTAGGAATTTATGCTCTAAGTCTTTAATTTTAGATGTGTGATGATAGAGAGCCCAAATGGAAAAATGCTATTAGATGAAAAGGCCTTAGAATCATGCTTGTAAGCTAGAAATGCTATGATAATTTTTGGTGAAAAAGTTAGGTTTTTAACTTAGGAAAATTTGAGGAATTTTCATGAAAATTGAGGTTTGGTGTAATTTGGATTTGATGATTGTTGTAGGGTGCCTCACACGGACGTGATTGTGAAAGGTTGAATTGGAGCATACGTTTGGAACGGATTTGCTCGTATTGAGGTAAACCCTTGGAACTTGGGTTTAATCCCTTGTGTGCTCCACCACACCTAGTGGAAGGTTGTGGTTGGATTATGTGTTTATGGCATTGTGTGATTATGTGCTTGTATGCATATTGCTTGGATTGTATGAAAATTGTTTGGTCACTGGCCAGTTGACGTGTGTTGGGTTTGGACATCCGCTGGATCATTTCGTGACGGAGTGCCAGTTGGGTATGCCATGGGGTCGACTCTGGGAGCGACTCCAGGATGAGCCAAACGTGGGACATCCGCCGGATAGGGCTCATGAGGAATTCCGGTTGGGTTGGCCATGGAGTTTTCTCAACCATGGGAGAGGCTCTAGGATTGTCTCGGGAGTTATATGATGGAGTCCTTGAACATGAATCCATGCGTGGATGTTCTCGGGTTGTCTCCAGTTGGTTGGTGATATTGTATTGCATGCATATTATATGATGTCATATTTACACATTTGAGTGAGCCATGGAGTGGAGAGAGCCTCTAGCTCCATTGGTTTACTGAGATATATTTGTATATCTCACCCCGTGTTTGGGGGACCACATTTCAGGTCACTATGAGCCGGAAGGAGCTTCGGGCAAGAAGCCCGCTTAGGGGACAGTGGATTTGCATGCGGTGCATTGGGATTGCATGACATTTTGGAGGAGGACTGTGGATTGCACATAGCATGACATTAGTATTTTGAGACTTAGGTCATGAACATATTGCATGATGTTATTGCCATGCTTTTGTTGTGTTCATGATTGTGTACTAAGTCTTGTGTATTGCTTATTATTCATGACATGGATAATTGTATATTTTGAGTGAGCATGGGACTTGTCCATTGCCACATTCATTGCACTTGAAGTCTTGATGATTCATGTTGTAAAATGGTCCATATTTGTATGTAAATGGCCATTACATTGAGGACTTTGTAAATGATGTATGTTTTAATGAAAAATGCATGATGGAAGGGCCTAGAGCCTACATTAGGATATGTTTATGTGTTGTGTGGAGTACTAAGGGCTCGTTTGGATGGACTTTTAAAAAAAGGACTTTTAATGAGTTACTTTTTTTAAAAGAACTTTTTTTAAAAGTTAAAATTATTTTATGTTTGGATGCAATATTTAAAAGGTATTTCTAAGTAAAAATGTTATTTGGATGTTAAATTGAAAAAGTACTTTTTAACTATAAAATTACTGTGGTACCCTTTCTTTCTTTTTGCATTCTGCATCTTTGGGATGAAATAAAATCACCCACTCCGATTTCGCCAGTTCTCAACTGAATATTCAAAAAGACTGGAGAGTATAGTTAAATAAAAGATCCATGTGATTTTGTGAGAAATTCACAGGAAAGCATGAGGGTGATCTTGGATCGAAGAAGTCGCATTCACGCAAACTAAAATCCAGATAGGTGGGCAAGAGAAGAAGAGCCCATCTCATTCCAAACACACTGCAGGAGAGCGCTTCGAATTCTGAATCTCATTGTAAGAGCAGGAGATCCAATCGAGCATAGAACTGAGGCTCCTAAAGGCACTTGTTGGGTGCAAACTCACACAAAATCGAAGAAACGGAGGGTCACGAGGGTCATTCAGTTGATTTCAGCTTCTGCTTTTTCCAAAAGTCAAATTTTTTAGCTTTTGAAAAAAGCTGAATTATAACATTTTTATCAACTTTTAATTTTTTTAAAAGTTAGTATCCAAATAACCAAATAACTCTAAAAGCCCTTTTTTTAAAAAAAAAAGCAGCTTCTTCAAAAGTAGAAGCCCATCCAAACGTAACCTAAGGGGTTAGGGATGGATTACACAACCCTTCTTGGGCTGAAAATGCTGTAATCTGTCACTTTTGCTGCATAGTAATCGATTACCCAAGCATGGTAATCGATTACCATGCAACAGGGGACGAAAAATGAGCTTCTGTCTCCACTGGTAATCGATTACTGAGGATTGGTAATCGATTACCAAGTGAGGTAATCGATTACCCAATCTTGGTAATCGATTACCAGAACAGAGGATTGAGAATTTTAGCTACTGCCTCTTTTTTGACAGGTGGTAATCGATTACCACCCACTGGTAATCGATTACCACAGTGTAATTTTCGAAAATTCAGTTTTTTCTAGACTAAAAGAAAGGGGCTTAACTTGGTGGGTAGAACTCCGAATGATACGTGGTTTGAAACCACGCGTAGATAACGTAAAGGACTACAACATGGTAAAATGTGAGAGTCAGATGGTGAGTTTAAATGAGTTGAATAAAAAGAAAGATTAGTGATGTTAGTGAAATGTATGATTCCGCGAATTGCATTTACAATTATAGTGTTGTTTTAATTGATTACGGAAAAAGTATATTGTTGTGAAAAGGAATATGATAAAAGAAAAAAAAAAGTTGCCCGTAATTTAATTAACCCAATTACTGTGATTGTAACTGTGCTTAATATCATAATCAATGTTAACAATACCGGTGTACAACGGGCTGTTACATTTTATGGTATCAGAGCCGTTTTGTGAGGGAAACTCTGATTGTGTATGTTGTATCTTGTGTTCCATAGCTATCTGTGAACTATTTATGATTAATGTATATGTGATTCCTCAGTGTGGGTCTGATCAACTCATTCCTTTGTGTTACATGTACAGATATCATGAGTAGGGCGCGTGGTCGCCGTGGGGCACGTGGTGCTGGTCCTTTGCCACCGGATCCGGTCACTGCAGTTCTGAATGCTCTGCAGGCGGAAACGGCTGCAAATAGAAACATGACTGAAAACCTGATGAAGACTAATCAGGATATGATGCAGGCCTTTATGGCTGAGATGAGGGCCGATAGAGATCGTCCTAGGAGGGATAATTCACCTCCACACACGGCTACGGTGACTCCTACACCGACGTCATCTGTTACTCCTCAACAGGGGGAGAGTGGGGCTAGTCACCACACTGGTGAGGCTAGTCATCATACTACTGACCCTAGCTATGTTCCTGATCCGTCATCTGTTGCCCAATCCACTGGGGCTGCGGGGCAGGTTGTTGATAATGCTGATAATGAGCGTAGGCTCATATCTTTTAGGAAACATAAGCCACCCGCATTTCTAGGGTCAAGGGACCCAAAGGAGGTTACTGCTTGGTTGAGGGGAATGGATAAGATTTTCCAAGTGATGAGATGCCAAGATCCGCAGAAGTTGTTGTATTCGGTTTATATGCTGGAGGGTGACGCCCAAGAGTGGTGGGACAATGTGTCTCGCCCGTATGTTATTCAGGGTGAAGTTATTTCTTGGACGATGTTCGAAGGTCTGTTTCATGAAGAATACTTTCCCCGTGATGTTCGGGAGGCAAAGCAAGGTGAGTTTGATAGCCTTGTACAGGGAGTCATGACTGTGGATGCCTATGTGGCAAAATTTAATGAACTTGTGAAATTTGCAAATTATGGAGGTACTCTACCTACTCCGGAGTTCTTGTCAGCTAAATTTCAAAGAGGGCTGAGTGAGAAAATTGCTAAGAGGATGTCAAACACTGCGGTGAGAAACTTTGCTGACTTGGTGACCCAATGCAAGAGGGTCGAGACTGTTTATGGAAGGTATCCGAAATCTGATTCGGCGAAAGAGCAAGATGTTAAGAGGACACCTGGTCCTTCTGGTAATACTAATAGAGGAGGTTTTAATAATAATAACAGGGATAGGGGGTTGCATGTAAGGCAGCCTCCTGGTCAGTTCAAGAGGGGTGGAAACCCTGGTGGTGGTGGTGCTGCGGACAGATATTTTACCCCACGATGTGGGAAGTGTGGGAAATACCACAAAGGTGTATGTGGTGCTGGTCCGTTGGCATGTTTTAAGTGTGATCGGAATGGCCACTTTGCTAGAGAGTGTCCATCTTCTTCGGGGCAGGCTGCGAATCTGCAGGCCTTGCCGACAGCTACTACTACTGCTACTCCTACTGCTGCTGTTCCTACTGTGGGACGAGTCTATACTACAAATGCGCAACATACTGAAAAGGCTCCGAATTTGGTAAAAGGTATAATTTTCCTCTTTAATGTTGATTTGTCTGTGTTATTTGATTCGGGAGCAACACATTCTTTTGTGGCGGACTATGTGGCTAAGGCGTTGGACTTAAAGGTAACACGGATGGTTCCTCCGATGCGTATTACTACCGCTACAGGAGAGGTTAGTGAATCGTCTTGGATTTGCGAAGATGTGAAGTTCACCTATTTAGGCAGGGGTTATACCATTGATTTAATTATCTTACCCCTGGCCTCTGTCAATTTGTAGTGTAATTAATAATTAACGGTTGTCATTTATAGTGTAATTAATAATTAATTAATTAATATAACTTCCTAAATTATAATCATTGGATGAACGGAAATCAACGGCTGAGATGAAGAGTAAGATTTATAAATCTTACTCTGGAGTCAAATGATCCTTCCCTATATATATATATATATATATATATATATATATATATATATATATATATATATATATTGGGGATGGATTTGTTGTCTCGGAACTGCGCAATGATTGATTGCTGCGGAAAGAGGTTGTTGCTATCTCACGAGAGGCCGTCTGTTTGTCCGTCTCTGTATTTGTCTGTTAGTCAAACTGTGAAAGCCTTGAAGGCTGGAAATTTGGGATATGTCTTGTTGGGCGGATTGGTGAAGGTGGAGTGGTCATGTAAAGACCCCGTGAATGGATCTACTTTGCTAATATGGTATGCCACTAAATGGTGTGGGTTGGGTCGTGTTCATGTTTATTCGCTTTTTTTTTCATTGCTACTTCCTAATGCGTTGAATCCATCAAAAATTTCTAGTTATTTTGATTTGAATTCCCCGTCTGCAGTATGACCAGTTTTGCCGTTCTACCCACGCGACATCTTTGCATTCTAACTACCCACTCAATCCTCAGCCATATTTTCCTTTTAGAGATTTCTTTTTGTAAAACCTGGATTATAAAAAAAGAAACTCCTTTTATGTGTGGTATTATGACCAGTTTAACTGGTTATTATGCATTATAGTTGCACGTAACCTTGAAACCTTCTTAAACTACTTAGACAATATTTGACTTCCATTTGCATAAAGTATCGTTTGAGGAAGATCTAGGAATTCTTATGCTTTAATTCAACTTCCGAAAAAGAAATTCCATTCCAAAAGTAAGGTTCACAAAATATTCAACAGCGCGAATATTTTTAAACTTAAAAAATAACAAAAATATTGCATTTAACTCATTTTATTTATTTCAAATGACTTTTTTTTGGTCGTACATTTTGTTTTCCAACATGATATATCTCCATAAATGCTTATAATGTTAATCTTCTGGGTTTAGTAAATTCGTGTATGTAGATATCTGCCCAACTTGTCAAGTAAGTTGTAAAAATCTTTGTTTGACATAGAAACTTTTGGATACATAGGAGTTGATTAGTCATCCTTAATTTCACGGTCAAATTTACAGTTTTTCATTTTTGGAAATCCAAGGTTGGTTGAAGAAGATTTTGAAAGATCACCTTTGAAATATCCTAAATTGTATATATTTTCCCCAAATACACTCAATAATTTCAGACTAATCGAATCCTCAATTTCTCACTTCTGAAACCCAAAATCACTCAAAAAAGGTTACCGAAGATCATCATTAAAATATCTCAAATTGTATTCACCCAAGATATACATTTCAATAATCAGGGACCAAAAACCATAATTATTGCCATCAAATTACTTCGTGCCATAAAAAAATATTAAAATCGTATGTCCTCCCACTTGGTATAGTGTCACACAACACCGAAAAAGTGGACGGATAATCATGAAAATAAAATAGAACTTCTTAAATTGGGAAACTCAGCAACAGAATATTAATTGATGGAACATGACAATGACGTTGACCTGATGTCATGAAGGATAGCACCTCTTTTATATTATGCTGAAATTATTTAGATTTTGGTGATGGAGTAAAACGAATAAAGACCAAATAATATTTCATAATCACGTGATATGTCATCCCTATTTATTAGAAGAATATAATATTAAAGGCGATCATTTTTCGTAATTTTAGTATCAAACGAGATTTATATAAGGAAAAAATGTGTAGAGGTGACAATATGGGTTGAACCTGACGGGTCAATCCATCAATCCGCCAAAACGGGGCGGGTTGGGTTATACTTTTCAACCCACCAACTCACCTCAACCTACCCTGCTTAGTAGTGGGTTAAAACGGGTTGACGGCAGGGCGGGGCGGGTTGGCCCGCGGGTTAAGTTCTTTTTTTTTTACTAATAGATAGTATTTTATTTGTCTTTAAGCTTTTGTTATATGAATTTTTTTTATCTTAGTACTCTACTAGAAAAAATAAAGAAGAAAATTTTTATTTATGATAAAGGTTATCCATATATGGAGGCAAAAATAAGTTTCTAAAAAATATCTGACTGAATATTAGTATACATTTAGACTAAAGATTGGAAAAAAAAAATTAAAAGGATTGTGAAATGAAAATAAATAATATTATAAAATACAATTGTTTTTAATTTTTAATTTTTTTTAGGCGGGTTGACCCGTCAATCCACCACAAAATGGGGTGGGTTGGAATCTTCAACCCATATTAAAATAGGGGCGGGGCGGGCCGACCTATTTTGCTACCTCTAAAAATGTGTGTCATTTTAAAGAATGTAAAATTATGTCGATAAAAGGATATAGATAAAGAGGAGAGAGAGTTGACAAAAAAAAAGTGTAGATCCCACCTCTTTATGAAAGTCAAATGACACAAGTTGTGTCATTTAAAAGGAGAAACACTCTTCCTCTTTTATAAATATAATATATGATAATTACATTCTAATATATCAACCCGGCCAATTCCACAAAATACATGCACAAACTTCATTCATATTTATATAACTTTCTCCATCTAATTACAATTTATTATACCTCATTCTTTTTTTCTTACTTACACACTAATATTGTCACCTTCTTATATTTGAGGATATGTGATCTCGTGTAACACACATTTCATTAAAACTTTTACCTAACTTATCTACGCAAGTCGTTAGTGGTTTTTGTCATCAAACACTTAGGCTAGGATAAAATTTAGTCCAAGTTACTGTGTTTGATTCTTTCAATTAATCTCAGTTTCAAATGTTCAACCTTCAAAGCATGAAGCCATTTTAAGTCAAGCTAAACTATTTCATCCCCCCAGCAGCCAGCAGAAGAGGAACGGGTCAATCTGTTAAACATAGAGAACTCAATCTCAATTCCTATATAAATGTTGTGTGTCTCGCTTCCTTCCACCACCAAATATTATCATATATATCACAAGCACATAAAATATTATAGTTCTATCAAAGAATTAAACCCCTTCACAAGCTGACCAGTACAAAACGAGCTTCTTCTTCTTCTTCTTTTTTTTTTTTTTTCTCATTTAGTATAACTTAAAGAGAGAACATGGTCATGGTTTTCGCTTATAGGAAGACCCTCGTAACAGTTCTGCTGATCATTTTCACTATTTTGGTTGCTTCTATTCAATTTGGAGAAGCATGCAGGCCATCATCATTACAAGATAATAAGTGGTCGAGGCAATATGGGCTTCTCTTGTCGTCGGTTTTACGAGGCCCTGGCCCACCATCAGGTGGGGATCCGGCACACACAAGCAATGGAGAGGGTAAAGTATACTAAAAGCGTGGTTGCACAAAGATGAAGCTGCTAGCAACGAATATAAACCCCAGAAGCTCTTGTTAAGCTATTGGAGACAACGAACTATATATACATTCTATGTTGTACAAGTTTCATGTGTGTGTTAGATTATTTCCTTTCTTCACTTTTACAGCAACTCTATGTGGTTGGGCTCACATGCAATCGTTTTTAAAATAAAATTTCGCAATTTCTTGTATTCCCTTGCCATTGCAATGATATTACAGAATACTAATCTTCCGAAGCAAAAATTCAGAATAATTTTTCAGTTCAGTTATTATTGCATGTTAACTTTATAATTGTATTCTTTAAACATAGTTATATAAAATATAACCTAGTTGTTAAGATGTATAAAACCATTAATGTAGCCTCACCCAATAGCTTAAGCTTTTGGGTTGAATTGGTTCTTTACATGGTATCAGAGCCTCGTGTCCCGGGTTCGATCCTCGCCGCCCCCCACTTTCTTTCAAGTGGAATTTCGTTGTTCGCACAGGTAGATGGACCTGTGCATTGTCCACACTTCAAGTCCAATGGGCTCTCTTGTGAGGGGGCGTGTTAAGATGTATAAAACCATTAATGTAGCCTCACCTAATAGCTTAAGTTTTTGGATTGAATTGGTTCTTTACACTAGTTATACTCATTAATATAGACAAAAAGAAAGGGAAGTTAGATGCATCAGTTCATGTTTTTTCAAAAACTCATATACACAACATACTTAAATGGTTATTCTTCTTCATTTGTTTTGTCTTTTCCTTTGGGCTTAATGCCCTCCATGTATACCAAAAAACAAATGGTGTTACATGGTGACGGTAAATGTAACAGTAGTTAGCTTACCAAAAAAATTAAAATGTAACCGTAGTTGAAACTAAGAACACTTAAAATGCTAAGAAAAGGTAATTCAACAATTCTCCTACAAAAGAAAGACATATAACCTAACATTAACATTCCCCTCCGCCGGCGGTCATTTGTTGAGTTGTATATATATTTTAAATTGGAAAGATTTAATTTCTGATTTGATTGACAAATTTATGTAGCAATTAAAGGGAATCCGTTACATGGAGTGATTGTAGGAATTATTTGAAGAGCTTTTAGGAGTTTTAATTTCTTGATTATTCGTAATTTTCTTCCTTGATTTATGGCTGATTTGTAGCCTGATTTATATCTGATTTGTAACTCTAGTACTTTGTATATAATAACCTCTATTGAGGTAGAAGAAATACAAATGAATTATTATTTTATAGAGTTCTTTGTTTTTTATCATGGTATCAAAGCCTCTATTCTAATCTAGCACAGGGACTGCGAAATCAGTCTCACATCAAAGCAATGGCCACTACCTCTGATGAAAGTCCCCAACAACCCACTACCAATGCTGCTTACTCGGGTACTGTTGGTAAAACTCCTTTTTTCCTACATGTTCTAGAGATAATATTTGGATAATTGACACTGGAGCTTCTGATCATATGATAAAGGATTCTAGTAAGTTGCATTGTCTTTTGCCTTCTTCCCAATCATTCATTTCTACTGCTAATGGTAGTACCTCTTCTATCACTGGTAAAGGATCTTTTATCCTGTCTGAACATCTTCATTTGACTTCTGTTTTGGTTGTCCTTTTCCTTGAATATAACTTACTTTCTATAGAACAACTTAATAATACCTTGAGCTGTACTGTCACCTTTTGGCCCTCATTTTGTGTGTTCCAGGACATTTCCACTCGGAAGACTCTTGGCTATGGTGTTAAGCGAGACAAACTTTATTATCTGGATGTCACCGGAAAGAGACAGAATAAATTGGGAGAGGTCAATCATGCCAGTAGTGAAGATAAGGCTCAGGAAACAATTTGGTTTTTGCATAAGAGACTAGGACATCTCTCTTTTGGCTATTTGAAAAAATTACAACCAAGATTATTTTCTAGTTTGAATATTGATGATTTCCATCGTAACACATGTGAACTAGCAAAAAGCTATCGTATTTCCTATTTCCTAGTAGTCATAAAAGTTAAATTTCTTTGAAGTTGTTCACTCGGATGTTTGGAGACCGGCTGGTGTCCCTTCCCTATCTAAAGCTCGATAGTTTGTGACATTTATAGATGAATGTACTCGAATGACATGGGTCATGTTGTTGCATAAGAAAAGTGATGTATTTACAGCCTTCCAAACCTTTCACGGAATGGTAGCCACCCAATTTCAATGCCAGGTCTGAATTTTACAGTCTGATAATTGGACCGAATATACAGATAAATTATTTGTGCAGTTCTTGAATCACAAGGGAATCAGACATCAGACCTCTTGTACTTATTCACCACAGCAAAATGGTTTGGCCGAAAGGAAGAATAGACAACTTATGGAGGTTGTTCGTGCTTCTCTCTTTGGCATGAATATGCCTCATTTTTACTGGGGTGAAGTTGTTCGCTCTGCTGATTATTTGATTAATCGTACCCCTTCTAGTGTCATCAACTTTGTGACTCCGCAACAGAAGTTTGAATCACTACTTTCAGTTCTCCATATTCCCAATCTTGAGCCTCGTGTGTTTGGCTGCACTGTTTATGTCCATATTCCCAAAGTACTGCGTAACAAACTAGATCCATGTGCTAAAAGGTGTGTGTTTGTTGGTTACTCTGATGTTCAAAAAAGATACCGATGTTATGATCCCCAACAATAAAAAGTACATATCACTTTAGATGTCCCTTTTCGGGAAATTGAACCTTATTATTCAGGAGGAGTTTCTGGGTCTCCTCTTCAGGGGAGGAGTTACTATGAAGAGCAAGACCAATTAGCCACCTTGAATGGAGGAGGAACTGAAACAACATATACAGGTGTGGAGAATGTTGAAATCTTACACTCTGACTCTCCGGTAATAGCACAAATACCTTGCTTAACACCAGAAACAAGGGATCTCTCCGTGACCGCCATAATCCAACAGAGGTAATTTCTAATCCTACTCCTCTTGAAGAAAATATCTTTCAGAATGATAATCTATCCACTAAAAGTGTCATTGTGTTTCCTAATATTCCTACTGAAATCATGATTGATTCTGGTGACGTAACTCTCAGAAGATCACATAGGATCAATAAGGGTGTCCCAAAGGAACTGTATGAACCTGACCCCAATGCTAAAGCTAAATATCCTATTTGTAACTATGTATCTAATCACAAGTTGTCTGAGTCATATACTCTTGTTGTTGATCAATTGTCCAGTATATCTGTCCTTAGTAATGTGCAGGATGCATTGGAGGATCCGAGTTGGAAGAAGGCAATGAATGATGAAATGGAGGCCATGCAAAAGAACTCTACATAGGAGATCGTGCCCTTACCATATGGCAAAAGAACCATTGGATGTAGGTGGGTGTTTACTGTAAAATTCAAGGCAGATGGAAGCATTGACATGTACAAAGCTAGATTGGTGGCAAAAGGATACTCACAAAAGTATGGAGTAGACTACCAAGAAACCTTTGAACCAGTAGCTAAACTCAATACAATCCGGATAATTATGTCCATAGCTGCAAATAAATATTGGCCACTACGACAATTTGATGTAAAGAATGCATTCTTAAATGGAGATCTCGAAGAGGAGGTGTACATAGAGATACCACCAGGTGTCAAACAAAGTTCTTTTAGTGAGAATAAAGTTTGTAAATTGAAGAAAGCCTTATATGAACTTAAACAATCCCCTAGAGCATGGTTTGAGAGATTTTCTTCTGTAATGAGGAGATTCGAATATAAACAAAGCAATGCTGACCACACCTTATTCATTAAACACAAGGAAGGAAAAGTGACCGTATTGATTGTCTATGTAGATGATATAGTCCTGACAGAAGATGACATAGATGAGATGAAACTTCTGCAAAAGCAACTAGCAAGTGAATTTGAAATGAAAGATCTATGAGACTTGAAATACTTCTTGGGAATTGAGATAGCAAGATCAAAACAAGGTATTTATCTTTCACTAAGGAAATATGTACTAGATCTCCTCACTGAGACTAGAATGCTCTGATGTAAGCCAACAGAAACACCGATTGAGATGAATCATGTGCTTGGAATATTTCTGAATCAAAAGCCAGCAAATATTAGTCAGTACCAAAGGTTGGTTGGAAGACTGATATACTTGTCTCATACGAGGCCAGATATTTCATATGTTATAAGTGTTGTAAGTCGTTTTACGCACAAACCAAGTGTAGATCACATGAATGCAGTGTACCGAATTCTAAGGTAATTAAAGGGTGCCCTTGGCCAAGGATTGTTGTTCTCAAAAAATAATGTCACATGTGTTGAAGGTTACACTGGCTCTGATTGAGGTGGAGATTAAACAACAAGGCATTCCATATCAGGCTATTTCACATTCGTGGAAGGTAATTTAGTTACATGGAAAAGCAAGAAACAGAAAGTAGTGGCAAGATCAAGTGCATAAACTGAATCTCGAGGCATGGCTCAAGGAGTATGTGAGCTATTGTGGGTCAACAGCATATTAAAAGACTTGGGAATTTGTTATGACAAACCAATGAATCTCCACTGCGGTAACAAGGCTGCCATTGAAATAGCAAATAATCCTGTGCAACATGACCGAACCAAACATGTGAAGATTGACCGACATTTTATCAAGGAGAAGCTAGATCAGAAAATTATATAGTTCCCATTTGTTAAATCTAAAGATCAATTAGCTGATATACTTACTAAAGCTGTTTCCGGAAGAGTTTTTCAAGGTGCAATTGACAAGTTGAACATGATTAACATCTATACTCCAACTTTAGGGGGAGTGTTGAGTTGTATATTTTCTTACAATTGGAAAGATTTAATTTCTGATTTGATTCACCAATTTATGTAGTAATTAAAGGGAATGCGTTACATGGAGTGATTGTAGGAATTATGTGGAGAGATTTTAAGAGTTTTAATTTCTTAATTATTTGTAATTTTTTTCCTTGATTTATGGCTAATTTTTATCCTGATTTATATTTGATTTGTCACTCAAGTACTTTGCATATAATAACCTCTATTGAGGTAGAAGAAATACAAATGAATTATTATTTTATAGAGTTCTTTGTTTTTAACATCATTGATATTTGCGTTTGTAAGAACCCGCACCGTTAAATTAGGAATTTAAATGGGTAATTATGAATATGGGAGATAATTCCATAATTGAACTTAAATGAATATGGTAAGGTTAGTATAATTATCACAAAGGATTAATAACACTGAAAGTCGTTTTTCTGACAAAAAGTGTAGAAACCGGTTCTGCTCCACAGTATAAGTGCGTACCGATGAAGTATCCCGAAAAATTATAATAAGTGTATGATATTCCTAGAATAATATCTAGGACTAGTATGTTAAGTTTGGAGTCAAAGTAATGAGAACTGGCGTCAGGACTGATACCAGCTACGTAAAAGCACGTACTGGCGAAGTGCTGCGAAAAATAAAATAAAAATATTAAAAATCCTAGAAAAATGGCTAGGTCCAAAATCCAATGTTTGGGATTAAAATTTTAAGCGGAGCTATTATAGCTAATACTGACGAATTAAGTTAATAAGGCTATAAATACAAATTTTAAAGTAAACCCTAGGCTGATTGTTAGATGCTACGTGCCTCTTCTTTCCTTGTGCTTCATTAGTTTTGTGAACCTCACCTTGTCACCTCCATTCTTCTTCCAAAACTCCTAAAGTGATCAACTTTCTCCTTGTCTCCTTCATCAAAAAATCATGGTTGAGTGTAGAGAAGACTTATGTGGGAGAATGACCCTTGTTTGCTGAGTGGTGCTTGCTGTTAGTTGGGTTTAGGAGATGAGTTCTTGGGTGGAGTTGTGTGAGCCATTTCCTTGTTGTGTGAGGGTGCAAGAAGCCATTTTTGGTAGCAAAAAACCAAGCTTTGATGGTCAAATTCATCGTCTTGTGAATTCAGACCATTGAAGCTGTATAGAAAGCTCCAAGCACCTCCCTTTGCTCTGTTTTGAACCATTGGTATGCATCTCAACCTTTGATCATGAGTCTCTTTGATGAAAGATCAAGTCTTGGCATGTAAAATGGTATGATTAAGTAGCTAACATGATCACTAGTCTAAATGGGCTTAAATATGCATGCTTTAAGTGTTAAAAATGGAACCTTGGAAGGGATATCTCGGGAAATGCAGACACTGCATTCTGTCGCGAAATATCCGGATATGATATCCGAGTATTGATATCCGGATATGGGCTTGGAGATATCCGGATATGGGCTTGGAGATATTCGGATGTGATATTCTGATATGGCCCCGACATATATCCGGATATTCTGGGAATTTCAAGTCGGGTACTGTTCTGTTCATACAGAATGGTATATTGGGTTTGGGGACCCATGATTGGTTAAGTTGAACCTCTGTAATAATTGAACGAACTCGGAATCAATTGGATTAAGGGATTTTGGCTTTGGGAGAAGCCTAATGGCATGAAACGAAAAAGGAAACGTTGTCGTTATGTCATAAAATATTAGATTTTGAATATTGATATGAATGCTGGTCTAAGCAGATTGTGATTGAGCTGTTTGTGGACCTTGGGCTGGTGTGGACCTTTGACTTGGGATTGTTATCTTGCGAGGTAAGCTTTCGTATCCTCGGTTTTGCCCATTGTTGGTTCCAACATACCTCATGGAGGGATGATTTATATGCATGATGTAACACCCCGTGTTAACCCGGTTTGTTAACATACTATCGTATTAAGCTATGCTTAATTTAAATGCGGAATAACTTTTTCTTTAATTCAATTATGACGTTATTAATACTTAGCCAAGTTGATTACTTAATCAATTATCATAAAATATCGCCTGTATGTAAATTGCAAGACAACTAACTGAAATACCTCAATATATAGATGAAGTGAGTATCTAAGGTCACGGATCTACAACACGTAGCCCGGACAATAATCCTGATACATTATTACAACTTAAAATAAAATAAGACATAGCCAAGTCTATGTGGCATGGACAAACCCCATGCTCACCAAATAAGGCAACAGTGCCCAACAGCAGTCTCAACAGCAACTATATCATAATAATAAGCTAAAAGCCAATAGCAGTAAACATGATCCAGCATCCAACATGTCAGCATATACGGTAATATCTAACACAACTCTGGCCTCCTGCCACCCGAGGTCTCAACCGCAGGGTTACCTGAACCTGAAATAAGTGTCCCCAAACGTGGGGTGAGATCTCTAAACAAGAAATCTCAGTAAGACAAGGGGTCCTCAAGGATCTTCCACCCCAAGCTCACTTACATGTCCAATATAAGTTCCAAAAGCAGTAATTTCCGATATAAGTTCCAAAACTATGCAGCACAACAGATATTCATGCCATGTGTGTTATCACTATTCTACTGGCCAGAGGAATGCAGGAATACGTCTATTACCCACATAGTAGTACAAGGAACACCGCTTGCACCTCACCCACAGCCTCACCCTCTTGTATGTACCACGTACTCAGGCTTACCGTATAGGTGGACACCACATGCATATCATAAAGGCACATTGCATATAATAGCTCAACAGCATTTCCAAGTATAAAAGCATGTAACACAGCATGCATATAAACTATTCCCCCATGGGGTATGGTGGAACCAATCAATGGCTAAACTGAGGACACAAAAGCTTACCTCGCAAGCTAACTACCAATGCCAAGAGTCCACACAAGCTCAAAGCCCACAACACAGCTCAATCACAATCTGTTTATACAGTAATTCATCATTAATAATCATTACACAAGGTTACACTAAGTGATTAAGACTTCCCATCTCATTTTAACTCAATTAAGGCATTTTTTATAGGAGCTATTCAAATACTACCCAATGAGTATTCGAATACTCCAGCTCTCCAGAAAGCATTCGAATACTTCCACTCAAGTATTTAAATACCACAAGGTATCCAAATACTTTCCCACCAGTATCCTAATACCACCAAGTATCCGAATACCAAACCCCAAATTCGAATTCTATTAAGTATTCGACTACTTCTTCAAGGGTAATCAAATACTTTCTTCCCAAAAAGTATCTCAATACTCCAGCAATGAGTATTCGACTACCTGATGAACAAGTATTCGAATATTGCTCAAAAAGTATTTGAATACTTCTTCATCAAAATGCAGAAACACGAATAGTGGTCTGCATAATGCCATTTTGAGGTCCCAAAAGCGATTGGGAGTCCAATGACTCACTAAAGAGAAGTTCAACAACATACTAAGACCCCAGAAACATATTCGTTTTATCAAATGGTTCAAGTTATGATTTTTAACCGATTAAACAAGCTTAAAACCTCAAAGTGCACAAAGGGTGATCATGTTTACCTCCAAGTACTCAAAACTCCGAAAATGAGACACACTCAGGGCCCTCTACACAGCACCAAGGTTCTGACTTTACCAAGGAACGAAAATGCACTCCAAGCTTTGCCCTTTCTCAAGAGAAATGGTTTCTTGAGCCAAAACTACCATGATAATGGTTCCACTCAACCAAAGTCAGAATACAGCCCTCTCAAGTCTCACTAACAGCACCCACAAACTCAGAGATGCTTCACCAACTCCCTCACAAAGCTCACAACCAGTGTTTATAACTTTAAAGAGGAAGAATCAAGGTAAAGGTGGAGTCTTTGGTGAAGAATGAAGGGAGAGGTGGGTAACAAAAGGGAGGCAGCAACTGAAGGTCAGCAAGGTCACGTATGAAAATAGGAGTCTAGGGTTTTGTGCCCATAATAAGTGTACATATAGCCAGTTAAGCATTTAACGCGCAATATTAGCATTAATAGCTACGCAAAAAATTTTAATCCCAAACTTTGGAATCTAAACCTACTCTTTTTTCTAAGATTTGTCATATTTTTATTTTATTTTTCGGAGCACCTTTTGGTTATGCGCTTTTCTGGAGCCAATATTAGTCCTGGCACCAGTTCTCATTATTTCGACTTGAAACTCGTTTTACAAGTCCTACATATTATTCTAGTAATTATCATGCACTTATTATAATTTTTCGGGACACTTCATCGGTACGCATTTATACCGGGTAGCAGAACCGGTATCTGCACTTTTTGTCTGAAAAACGACTTTTAGCATTATTACTCACTTACTATAGTTATTAAAGCCTCATAATAATTATTAGGGTCAATTATGGAATTATTTCCTAATTATCACATTTAATTAATTAATCTCCTTAATTAGCGGTGCGGGTTCTTACACATTATGTGTTTTTATTGAAATGCTATTGAACTGCTAAGTGCAAGTGCCTTATGATATGTATATGGTGTTCCACCTAGACGGTAAGCCTGAGTATGTAGCGTCATACAAGATGGTGATTCTGTGGGTGGGGTGCAAGTAGCGTCTTGCACTGTAGGTTGTAGACGTATGTGTACATTGCATGACCCGGAAAATCTTATCCAGCGCCTGAAGCCATCTCGCAGCAACAATAGGGTCATAGGACCCATCAAAAGTAGGTGGCTTATGCTTACGGAAAGCATTCAGCCGGCGGTCGATCTCGTCACGATCCACGTCAAATACAGGGGCAGCCTGCATCGCCCCTGTAAGATGACTGCCCTCACCCATCTGACTCTGGGTGTCGTCCTAATGACTAGGTGGAGGTGGAGGCGGTGGTGGCGGTGGAGGACACTGGCCAGCAGCAGCAGGACCAGCCCTCAGCTCCTCTAACATGACCTTCATCATAGACATGTTCGCCAAACGGTTGGCCTCCAATACGTCCTCTGTGGCTTTCCTGTTCGCCTCTCTAATGACGTCCAGCATAGCCTGGTTTGTCAATCTCGTGGCCTCCTGGTCGGCTAGTCGAGCCGCCTGCATCTCAGCCAATACAGCCAGAACAGGATCCGGTTGATCCTCATTAGTACCTTGGTTCCTCCTTGGCTGTACTAGGACTCTACACAAGTTACACAATGAATGAGTTGATCAGGCCCACGCAATATGGTCACATATGCATTATCATAATACACACTAATTAGAGAGAACACAAGATAGACACACAGCACAATATCCTAAGTTATTGCAATACACACAGGCTTTTCCCTAGAAGGTGCTATGATACCATAAAATGTAACACCCTGTGTTAACCCGGTTTGTTAACATATTATCATATTAAGCCATGCTTAATTAAAATGCGGAATAACTTTTTCTTTAATTCAATTATGACGTCATTAATACTTAACCAAATTGATTACTTAATCAATTATCATAAAATATCGCATGTATGTAAATTGCAAGACAAGTAACTGAAATACCTCAATATATAAATGAAGTGAGTATCTAAGGTCACGGATCTACAACATGTAGCCTGGACAATAATCCTGACACATTATTACAACTTTAAATAAAAAAAGACATAGCCAAGTCTATGTGGCATGGACAAACCCCATGCTCACCAAATAAGGCAACAGTGCCCAACAGCAGTCTCAACAGCAACTATATCATAATAATAAGCTAAAAGCCAAAAGTAGTAAACAGGATCCAGCATCCAACATGTCAGCATATATAGTAATATCTAACTCAACTCTGGCCTCCTGCCACCCGATGTCTCAACCCCAGGGTTACCTGAACCTGAAATAAGCATCCCCAAACGTGGGGTGAGATCTATAAACAAGAAATCTCAGTAAGACAAGGGGTCCTCAAGGATCTTCCACCCCAAGCTCACTTACATGTGCAATATAAGTTCCAAAAGTAGTAATTTCCAATATAAGTTCCAAAACTACGCAGTGCAACAGATATTCATGCCATGTGTGTTATCACTATTGTACTAGCCAAAGAAATGCAGGAATACGTCTATTACCCACATAGTAGTACAAGGAACACCGCTTGCACCTCACCCACAGCCTCACCCTCTTGTATGTACCGCATACTTAGGCTTACCGTATAGATGGACACCGCATGCATATCATAAAGGCACATTGCATATAATAGCTCAACTGTATTTCCAAGTATAAAAGCATGTAACACACCATGCATATAAATCATTCCCCCATAGGGTAGGGTGGAACCAATCAATGGCTAAACCGTGGACACGAAAGCTTACCTTGCAAGCTAACTATCCAATGCCAAGAGTCCACACAAGCTCAAAGCCCATAACACAGCTCAATCACAATCTGTTTATATAGTAATTCATCATTAATAACCATTACACAAGGTTACACTAAGTGATTAAGACTTCTCATCTCATTTTAACTCAATTAAGGCATTTTCTGCAGAAGGTATTCGAATACTACCCGATGAGTATTCGAATACTCCAGCTCTCCAGAAAGTATCTCAATACTTTCACTCAAGTATTCGACTACCACAAGGTATCCAAATACTTTCCCACCAGTATCCGAATACCACCAAGTATCCGAATACCAAACCCCAAGTATTCGCATACTATTAAGTATTCGACTACTTCTTCAAGGGTAATCGAATACTTTCTTCACATAAAGTATCCCAATACTCCAGGAATGAGTATTCGACTACCTGATGAACAAGTATTCGACTACCGGATGAACAAGTATTTGAATACTGCTCAAAAAGTATTCAAATATTGCTCGAAAAGTATTCGAATACTTCTTCATCATTCTGCAGAAACACAAACAGTGGTCTGCATAATCCCATTCTTGAGGTCCCAAAAGTGATTGGGAGTCCTATGACTCCCTAAACAGAAGTTCAACAGCATACTAAGACCCCAGAAACACATTCTTTTTATCAAATGGTTCAAGTTATGATTTTTAACCGATTAAACAAGATTAAAACCTCAAAATTCACAAAGGGTGATCATGTATACCTCCAAGTGCTCAAAACTCCGAAAATGAGACACACTCAGGGTCCTCTACACAGCACCAAGGTTCTGACTTTACGAAGGAACGAAAAAGCACTCCAAGCTTTGCCCTTTCTCAAGAGAAATGGTTTCTTGAGCCAAAACTACCATGATAATGGTTCCACTTAACCAAAGTCAGAATACAGCCCTCTCAAGTCTCACTAACAGCACCCACAAACTCAGAAATGCTTTACCAACTCCCTCACAAAGCTCACAACAGTGTTTATAACTTTAAAGAGGAAGAATCAAGGTAAAGGTGGAGTCTTTGGTGAAGAATGACGGGAGAGGTGGGTAACAAAAGGGAGGAAGCAGTTGAAGGTCAACAAGGTCACGTAGGAAAATTGGAGTCTAGGGTTTTGTGCCCATAATAAGTGTATATATAGTCACTTAAGCATTTAAAGCGCAATGTTAGCATTAATAGCTGCGCAAAAAATTTTAATCCCAAACTTTGGAATCTAAACCTACTCATTTTTATAAGATTTTTCATATTTTTATTTTATTTTTCGGAGCACCTTTTCGGTACGCGCTTTTCCATAGCCAGTATCAGTTCTGGCACCAGTTCTCATTATTTTGACTTGAAACTCGTTTTACAAGTCCTACATATTATTCTAGTAATTATCATGCACTTATTATAATTTTCCGGGATACTTTACCGGTACGCATTTATACCGGGTAGCAGAATCGGTATCTGTACTTTTCGTCCGAAAAGTGACTTTCAACATTATTACTCACTTACTATAATTATTATAGCCTCATAATAATTATTAGGGTCAATTATGAAATTATTTCCTAATTATCACATTTAATTAATTAATCTCCTTAATTAGCGGTGCGGGTTCTTACATTCACCCCACCTTTTTAAGGATTTTATCTTCAAAATCAGAAACATGCCCGTCTCGAAAGTCGGGATACTGCCGGAGAAGCTCGTCCTCTCGCTCCCAAGTGCACTCCTCAGGAGTACGTCCAGCCCACTTCACTTTGACCATTGGAATGGTCTTGCTCCTCAGCTGCTTCTCGCCTCGATCGAGAATCTTGAGTGGTCCGACGGGAGTCTTTAGGTTCTCCCGAACCGCCACATCATCCGGTTGCACCACGTGCGAAGGATCCGCTATGTATTTCCGAAGCTGAGACACGTGAAACACGTCGTGGATGTTAGCCAAGTTCGGAGGCAATGCAAGCCGGTAGGAAACAGGTCCTACTCTACCAAGGATCTGGTATGGCCCAATAAACCGCGGGCTCAGCTTCCTCACTCCCAAGGCCCGACCAACACCGGTGACAGGTGAAAGTTTCACAAACACGTGCTCACCCTCACTGAACTCCAGTGGACGATGTTTGACATCATAGTAGCTCTTCTAGCGATTCTGCGCCTGCTTCAACTTCTCTCTGATAATCTGGATCTGCTGGGTAGTATATTGGACAAAGTCCAAGCCAAAAAGCTCCTTGTCCCCAACCTCAGACCAGCAGGTAGGAGTCCGACACCTCCTACCATACAGTGCTTCGTAGGGCGCCATGCCTAGGCTAGCATGAAAATTATTTTTGTATGAAAATTCCACCAACGGAAGGTACCTATCCCATGCTGAACCCTGCTCCAACGTGCAAGCCCTCAACATGTCCTCCAATGTCTGGATGGTCCGTATAACACCTCGTAAATTCAAATGTGAATTTATATGATATAATGTGGGTTAAAAGGGAAGGATTAGTGAAAATCATGAAATTGGGGTCAAAATGTGTACCAAGGGCAAAATGGTAATTTGCCAGAAACATAAACCGAGGCATGAAAAATGGAGTAGGAGAACTCAAATGATAAAAATAATGCCGAAAATGGATTCAGGACGAAAAATTGAGTGAATAGGAAAGTTTTGAAAATTTTGATGAATAGTGATTTTTCCGGTGTAAAAATACTGCGGTATAATTGTACCGATAAAGAGTGAAATTTTTATGAGTATTTTGAGATTGGAATTGGGTGAGGGATTAAAGTTAAATCGCGTGTGGGACCCGCTCCCACCAAACCCACTTACTTTTTCCCCTTCCCCTCACGCTCTCTCTTTTCTCTCTCCCTCTTTCTCTTCTTTTTCTTCTTCCTTGCGCAGCCACCATGGGAGGAAGGGCAAGAAACTTTATTGCCCTTTTTCCACACTTTTGAGCCACTAAATCAATAAAGTTCCAACACCAAAGTTGTTTGTAGTGAGGTTGTGAGTATATTACCCTTCTTGAGAAAGTCATGAAAGTGAGTGTGGGATGAGATCATTTTTACACCCATTTGTGCGAAATTATGGAATTTTGGGGAGCATTGGTGATGCTTTGGCTTGGATGGACCCTTGATCTTCAACCATTGGAGCCTTAGGAAGCTATTGGTTGTAAGTGTTCCTAGTTTCATGGAGTTTTTGTGAAAATCATAAAATGGGTTTTGTGTGAAGTTGTGTTGGTTGATTTGTGTAGTTAGAGAGCTCAAATGAAAAATGTGCATTAGATGATTATGTCTTAGAATGATGTATTTGAGCTAGAAATGCAATAAAATTTATTGGTGAAAAATGCTCATAACTTAGGAATTTTGCATGATGCCTAGGATTTGTGAAAATTGAATTGTGTAAGAAATGGATTGATAATTAATTGTATGATGTTGTAATATGATTATATGATGATTATGTTGTTGAATTGGATTGAATACCCCTAGGTTGATGGGCATGAGTAATTTGACCTATTGAGGTAATGGTTGGTTGATAATGTAAAATTGAAGTATAAGTGAATATCTATGAATTATGTAAATGAGTGATTGGCATGGAAATTGATTGATGATCATGTTTTTGATCATTTAGGTTGCCTCTCTTGGACGCTATGGAAGCGGATTAAGCTGGGAGCTTACGTATGGAGCATGGGCTCGGAGTTGAGGTAAACCTTTGGAACTCGGGTTTAGTCCCTTGTGTGCTCCACCACGCCTAGTGGAAGGTTGTGGTTAGAATTTGTGTTGTTGAACATTGTATGAATATGTATGTTCATGGATTATTGCTTGATTGTGTGACATGCTTGGAGCATGTTGTGTGTGAATTGTTTGATCTCTGGCCAGTAGATATGTGTTGGTTTGGACTTCTGCTGGATAATTCCGTTGGGGAGTCCAGTCGGGTTTTGCCGTGGGACCGACTCTGAGAGCGGTACCAGGATGATCCAAACGTTGGACTTTCGCTGGATATTCCGCTGGGGATTCCAGTCGGGTTTTTCCGTGGGACCGACTCTGAGAGCGGTACTAGGATGATCCAAACGATGGACTTCCGCTGGATATTCCGCTGGGGATTCCGATCGGGTTTTGTCGTGGAGCCGACTCTGGGAGTGGTACCAGGATGATCCAAAATGTGGGACTTCCGCTGGATAGGGCTCATGAGGAGTTCCAGTTGGATTTTGCCATGGAGTCGTCTCAGCCATGGGAGAGGCACCAGGAAGATTTCGGGAGTTATACGATGGGATTCTTGAACGTAATCCAGCTGTGGATGTTCTTGGATTATGCCCAGTTATTGTGATATTGTATGTCATGCATGTCATACCTTGTTATATGTTGCACATTGAGTGAGCCATGGCGTGGAGTGATCCTCTAGTACCTTTGGTTTATTGAGATATATTTGTATATCTCACCCCGCGTTTGGGGACATCATTTCAGGTTAGGTTGAGCCTGGAGGAATGGAGCATGAGGTGCATATGGAGGGCATCGCATGTTAGAGGATTCAGTTGGAGACATTTAGCATAGGATCATATGTTTCGATTTGAGGCATGAACTTGTGCATATTGAAAATGTCATGCATTTGTAAATGTATAACTATACTTGATGTATATGTATGTTATGTGTGAGCATGGGATCTGTCCATAGCCACCTATGATGTAATGAAAGCATTTAAAGGTAATGTAAAGGGCTCTAAGCCTAATTTATGAATGGATTATTATGCTAGTTAACAAAAGCATGTAATGAAACCTTTGTGATTGAAACATAATGAATATCATATCTGTAAATGGTCTATGATGGGTTGTAAGTGCCCCAAGGCGTTGTTGGTCCTTGTGTGTGCCACCCATGTGATTTTATATAACCATATGTGTTTAGGTTATATTGAAAAAGATTAGGGATTGTTGTAAAAACAAAGGGAATTCTGGCTAATTTTCAGGAAATTGGCATGTTTTTAGTGAACTTTGGGAAAACGTATCTCCCTCCACTGTGGTCCAATAGGGTTGGGCCTTACACCATTTTGAAGGTGGTGTTACCCTCTATGTTGTATCAATATTTGGGGTTAATCGGAGTTAGAAATAGGGCGGTAGAAGGTCGGGAACTCAGCCCCTGCAATAGCCCCTGCACAAGTGCAGGGGGCTGATTGTGAGAATTTGACAGTAGAGTGGCGCCACTGTGGCGCCAACTGGCGCCATGAGTCTGGGAAAAATTGGAAAGTTGCGCTTTTGGGCAGTGGTGTGGCGCCGGTTGGCGCCATAGTGGCACCACCTGGCGCCAATGCCGAGTAAATTTTACGTACTGTGTAATCCTGATGTGCTGAGCAATCTGTTCCGGATTCGGTTTGTGTAGGTAGAAAATGTATAAAGTGATGATTAATTTAAGGGGTTTATGGGGACCCTGAGAGTCTAATAGTAAGTGAAATAAATTATGTCAGTAAATGAAATAAGTCTTCCGCAATGTTTCACGGTTACGGTCACAGATTTTAGTTATTGCGCTTTAACGATTTTTAATGTTGCGTAATGAATGGAAAAAGTTTACCTGCATTTTATAAATGAACTGCTGTAATTGTAACTGCGCTTAATATCATAATTAATGATAACAACATCGGTGAACAACGGGCTATTACAGTCCGCTCAGTCTATCCATCAGTCTGAGGGTCATTGTGGACAGATTGACCAAGTCTGCCCATTTTCTTCCAGTGAAAGTGAGCTCCACTACAGAGCGGTTGGCCAAGCTTTATGTCCGCGAGATCGTGAGGCTTCACGGGGTGCCCGAGAGTCACAACCAGCCCGAGTCTTCGGCAATCCTACCACGAAGTCCATGGAAATGCTCTCCCACTTCCATTGTGGAATCTCAAGAGGTTGAAGCTCACCAGACATTTTCTGGTGCTCAATCTTCACCTTCTAACATATAAGGCACTTGGACACATACACTGCAACATCTTTCTTCATGCCCAGCCACCAGAAATTTCTCTTCAGGTCCTGGTACATTCTTGTAGCACCAGGGTGGATAGTAAACTGGCCCTTATGAGCCTCTGCCATAACCTCCTCAGTCAATTGCCCTCGAGGGATTACAACCCTCTTCTAGAACAACAGTAACGCATCCTCATTCCAAGACACACCATCTTGGTTCTTCACATAATCAAGGCACTTTCTTTGCACCTGCGCCTCTTTGATCTTTTCCATTAACTCATTAATCACATCTGTTGTCTCCATCTCGAGAAGTGCGCCCCCAAATAAGGAGTTCACTCTCAGGTCTCGGAACTTCTCTATCACATCATAATCGCTCATCATCAAACTGGATAAGCTCACGGATTTCCGGCTCAAAGCATCAACTACCACATTGGCCTTGCCAGGATGGTACCTCAACTCAAAGTCGTAATCCTTCAGGAACTCCATCCATCTCCTCTGTCTCATGTTCAGCTCCTTCTGATCAAACAGATACTTTAAGCTCTTATGGTCACTGAACACGGAAAATTTCATGCCATACAAGTAATGCCTCCAAATCTTGAAAGCAAAAACAATAGCAGCCAACTCCAAGTCGTGAGTCGGGTAGTTCTCCTCATGAGGCTTCAACTGCCTCGAAGCATAAGTAACAGCTTTCCCTTTCTGCATCAACACGCAGCCTAGCCCCTTCCCAGAGGCATCACAATATAACTTAAACTGCTCCGCAGGATCAAGAAGGACCAACACAGATGCAGTAGTCAGTCTCTCCTTCAACTCCTGGAAGCACTCCTCACATTCTTGTGTCCACACAAATGGAGTCTCCTTTCGGGTAAGGCGAGTCATCGGTAACACCATCTTGGAGAATCCCTAAATGAACCTCCTATAGTACCCTGCCAAACCTAAGAAGCTTCTCACTTCTGTAACCGTCTAGGGCCTCTCCCAATCCATCACGGCCTCAATCATGTTAGGATCAATTGCAACTCCATCAGCGGAAATTGCATGAACCAGAAATTTTACCAACGTGAGCCAAATCTCACATTTCGACGGCTTTGCATATAACTTTTTCTCTTTCAGCACTTGCAACACAATCTTCAAGTGCTCAGCATGTTCCTCCTCAGTCTTGGAGTAAACTAAAATGTCGTCAATGAAGATGATCACAAACTGATCCAAGTACGGCTAGAAAATCCTGTTCATGTAGTTCATGAACACTGCGGGTGCATTGGTGAGTCCGAACGGGATCACCAAATACTCATAATGACCGTATCTCGAACGAAACGCGGTCTTTGGGACATCCTCCGGCTTTACCCGAATCTGATGGTATCCGGACCGAAGATCAATCTTGGAATACACGCAAGCACCCCTGAGCTGATCCAGCAAATCATTAATGTGTGGAAGGGGATAATTGTTCTTGATTGTCACGTTGTTCAACTGCCTGTAGTCGGTGCACAATCGCATTGTCCCGTCCTTCTTCTTCACGAAGATGACCGGTGCTCCCCATGGAGACACACTCAGTCGAATGAAGTTCTTCGTTGAAAGATCCTCAATACACTTCTTCAACTCAGCCAACTCCGGTGGGGACATCCGATATGGAGCTAATGAAATGGGCCCCATACCAGGTAATAAGTCAATGGAGAACTATCTCCCTCTGCGGTGAAAACTCAGGAATCTCCTCGGGAAACACCTCGAGGAATTCCCTCATCACAGGAATGCCAGTAAGATCCTCCTGTGTCCCATTCACCAAACCTCCCAACATCACATAGCCAAATGCCCCTGCTCTCAAGGCCCTCCTAGCCTGCAGGACTGAAATGAACGGCGAGAAATTGGCTGTGGACCCACTCGGAGATATCACCACTCTCTTGGCACAACAATCAATCATAGCACAATTCGTGGAAAGCCAATCCATGCCTAGAATAATCTCCAAGTTGGCCATCGGCAGTCCTATCAGATCTACTAAGAAATCATGGCCATCCCACTAAAACGTCACATCATGATGAATAGTGGAAGTCATACATTTTTATCTAGTGACGGTGGTCACCCCGCATCGATGGTGAAAGCACAGTAATGGGCAGCTCAAGCCCCACAGTAATCAGGGTAGCAATAAAAGAATGCGTAGCCCCGAAGTCAAACAAGACATCAATAGCATAACGACCAATGGTAACAATACCTCTGACAAGATTCGAAGCTATGTCCGACTGCTGGCGGTCCAATGTATACACACGACCGGTGGTAGGTGGCACTACCGGTACAACTGTAGGAGGGAAGGGGACCATCTGAACCAGAACTGCCTAGATTGCAGTAGCTCTCCCCGTAGAAGAAGGGCAATCTCTGGAATAGTGGCCCTCCTTGCCACAATGGAAATAGATAAGCTGACCCGTAGCAAACGGCCCAAAATGAGTCTTCCCGCATCCCGAGCATCTGGGAGCAGGAGGTCTAGCTGTACTCCCCGGAGCCGTAGTCCTCTTGAACTGATTTGGCACTTGCTTAGCCGCCAACTGCTTTCCCTTTCCTTTGTTCCCAAACTTCCTGTCTCTCCAGGAAGAGGAACTACCAATACCCTACGGCACATCAATCTTGGCCTTCTTGGCCTTACTTGCGCTGCAATAATCCTCAATGTCACGTCACTGCTGCACCAGAGCCCCAAAGTCTCTCTAAGCAGAACAAGCGAGGTGACCAGCAATGTCCTCATTAAGTTCCCTACGGAACTTACCCGCCAAGAAAATGGGAGTAGGCCTCGTCATCCGAAAATGAGCGAACTTAACCAGCTCATTGAACTTGGCCAGGTACTCGTCAACAGACAATGAGCCCTGAACCAACCTATCGAACTCTCCCTGCTTCCTCTCCTGTGCATTGTAGGGAAAGTACCGACCCAGAAAATAGTCCTCGAAGAATGGCCACGTCATCACGTGACCCTACATCTCGAACACATGTGAGGTGTTCGTCCACCACTCATGGGCATCGCCCTCCAGCATATAGGTAGCGAACATCAGCTTCTGTGGATTTGTACATTGCATGACCCGGAAAATCTTATCCAGCGCCTGAAGCCATCTCGCAGCAGCAATAGGGTCATAGGACCCATCAAAAGTAGGTGGCTTATGCTTATGGAAAGTATTCAGCCGGCGGTCGATCTCGTCACGATCCTCGACAAATACAGGGGCAGCCTGCATCGCCCATGTAAGATGACTGCCCTCACCCATCTGACTCTGGGTGTCGTCCTGATGACTAGGTGGAGGTGGAGGCGGTGGTGGCGGTGGAGGACACTGGCCAGCAGCAGCAGGACCAGCCCTCAGCTCCTCTAACATGACCCTCATCATAGTCATGTTCGCCAAACGGTTGGCCTCCAATACGTCCTCTGTGGCTTTCTTGTTTGCCTCTCTAACGACGTCCAGCATAGCCTGGTTTGCCAATCTCGTGGCCTCCTGGTCGGCTAGTCGAGCCGCCTGCATCTCAGCCAATGCAGCCAGAACAGGATCCGGTTGATCCTCATTAGTACCTTGGTTCCTCCTTGGCTGTACTAGGACTCTACACAAGTTACACAATGAATGAGTTGATCAGGCCCACGCAATATGGTCACATATGCATTATCATAATACACACTAATTAGAGAGAACACAAGATAGACACACAGCACAATATCCTAAGTTATTGCAATACACACAGGCTTTTCCCTAGAAGGTGCTATGATACCATAAAATGTAACACCCTGTGTTAACCCGGTTTGTTAACATATTATCATATTAAGCCATGCTTAATTAAAATGCGGAATAATTTTTTCTTTAATTCAATTATGACGTCATTAATACTTAACCAAATTGATTACTTAATCAATTATCATAAAATATCGCATGTATGTAAATTGCAAGACAAGTAACTGAAATACCTCAATATATAAATGAAGTGAGTATCTAAGGTCACGGATCTACAACATGTAGCCTGGACAATAATCCTGACACATTATTACAACTATAAATAAAAAAAGACATAGCCAAGTCTATGTGGCATGGACAAACCCCATGCTCACCAAATAAGGCAACAGTGCCCAACAGCAGTCTCAACAACAACTATATCATAATAATAAGCTAAAAGCCAAAAGTAGTAAACAGGATCCAGCATCCAATATGTCAGCATATATAGTAATATCTAGCTCAACTCTGGCCTCCTGCCACCTGAGGTTTCAACCCCAGGGTTACCTGAACCTGAAATAAGCATCCCAAACGTGGGGTGAGATCTATAAACCAGAAATCTCAGTAAGACAAGGGGTCCTCAAGGATTTTCCACCCCAAGCTCACTTACATGTGCAATATAAGTTCCAAAAGCAGTAATTTCCAATATAAGTTCCAAAACAACGCAGTGCAACAGATATTCATGCCATGTGTGTTATCACTATTGTACTAGCCAAAGAAATGCAGGAATACTTCTATTACCCACATAGTAGTACAAGGAACACCGCTTGCACCTCACCCACAACCTCACCCTCTTGTATGTACCGCATACTCAGGCTTACCGTATAGATGGACACCGCATGCATATCATAAAGGCACATTGCATATAATAGCTCAACTGCATTTCCAAGTATAAAAGCATGTAACACACCATGCATATAAATCATTCCCCCATAGGATATGGTGGAACCAATCAATGGCTAAACCGTGGACACGAAAGCTTACCTTGCAAGCTAACTATCCAATGCCAAGAGTCCACACAAGCTCAAAGCCCACAACACAGCTCAATCACAATCTGTTTATACAGTAATTCATCATTAATAATCATTACACAAGGTTACATTGAGTGATTAAGACTTCTCATCTCATTTTAACTAATTTAAGGCATTTTCTGCAGAAGGTATTTGAATACTACCCGATGAGTATTCGAATACTCCAGTTCTCCAGAAAGTATCTGAATACTTTCACTCAAGTATTCGAATACCACAAGGTATCCAAATACTTTCCCACCAGTATCCGAATACCACCAAGTATCCGAATACCAAACCCCAAGTATTCGAATACTATTAAGTATTCGACTACTTCTTCAAGGGTAATCGAATACTTTCTTCACATAAAGTATCCCAATACTCCAGGAATGAGTATTCGACTACCTGATGAACAAGTATTCGACTACCGGATGAACAAGTATTCGAATACTGCTCGAAAAGTATTCAAATACTGCTCGAAAAGTATTCGAATACTTCTTCATCATTATGCAGAAACACGAACAGTGGTTTGCATAATCCCATTTTTGAGGTCCCAAAAGTGATTGGGAGTCCTATGACTCCCTAAACAGAAGTTCAACAGCATACTAAGACCCCAGAAACACATTCTTTTTATCAAATGGTTCAAGTTATGATTTTTAACCGATTAAACAAGATTAAAACCTCAAAATTCACAAAGGGTGATCATGTATACCTCCAAGTGCTCAAAACTCCGAAAATGAGACACACTCAGGGTCCTCTTCACAGCACCAAGGTTCTGACTTTACCAAGGAACGAAAATGCACTCCAAGCTTTGCCCTTTCTCAAGAGAAATGGTTTCTTGAGCCAAAACTACCATGATAATGGTTCCACTCAACCAAAGTCAGAATACAGCCCTCTCAAGTCTCATTAACAGCACCCACAAACTCAGAAATGCTTCACCAACTCCCTCACAAAGCTCACAACCAGTGTTTATAACTTTAAAGAGGAAGAATCAAGGTAAAGGTGGAGTCTTTGGTGAAGAATGAAGGGAGAGGTGGGTAACAAAAGGGAGGCAGCAACTGAAGGTCAGCAAGGTCACGTAGGAAAATAGGAGTCTAGGGTTTTGTGCCCATAATAAGTGTATATATAGCCAGTTAAGCATTTAACGCGTAATATTAGCATTAATAGCTACGCAAAACATTTTAATCCCAAACTTTGGAATCTAAACCTACTCTTTTTTCTAAGATTTGTCATATTTTTATTTTATTTTTCGGAGCACCTTTTGGTTACGCGCTTTTCCGTAGCCAGTATTAGTCCTGGCACTAGTTCTCATTATTTCGACTTGAAACTCGTTTTACAAGTCCTACATATTATTCTAGTAATTATCATGCACTTATTATAATTTTTCAGGATACTTCACCGGTACGCATTTATACCGGGTAGCAGAACCGGTATCTGCACTTTTTGTCTGAAAAGCGACTTTTAGCATTATTACTCAGTTACTATAGTTATTAAAGCCTCATAATAATTATTAGGGTCAATTATGGAATTATTTCCTAATTATCACATTTAATTAATTAATCTCCTTAATTAGCGGTGCGGGTTCTTACACATGATGTGTTTTTATTGAAATGCTATTGAACTGCTAAGTACAAGTGCCTTATGATATGTATATGGTGTTCCACTTAGACGGTAAGCCTGAGTATGTAGCGTCATACAAGATGGTGATTCTGTGGGTGGGGTGCAAGTAGCGTCTTGCACTGTAGGTTGTAGACGTATGTGATTCCTGCATGTTTATTCTCTGGCCAGTAGGATTCTGACACACATGATATGATTATATGCTGCATTGCACATATTTTGGAACTTATATTGTTTTACTATTTTAGAACTTATATTGCACATTTAAGTGAGGTTGGGGAGGAGAGATCCTTGAGGACCCCTGGTCTTTCTCAGGTTCAGGTATCTCGGGGGTTGATACCTCGGGCGGCATATGGTTGGTGGCAAGTGATAGTGGTTGGTGCGGTGAACGGATATAAGGCAAGTGATAGTGGTTGGTATGGTGAACGGATATAAGAAAGCAGTCTCGTTTGAATCTCTTTCTGTTGGTTTGTTCCCTCTCTCTAGCGTGGCCTATTGTTGTTGTGTTGTGAATGGATATAAGAAAGCAATCTCGTTTGAATCTCTCTTCCATCCCTCAACGTTTTGGTCTCTCTCTATCTCATCACTAGTCGAATTTCAAACCCTAGGACTGCAAGGTTCGCTACGAATCTCTGTGCCCTTTTGGATTCTCTTTCTTTTGTTCATTCTTTGCTGTCTGTTCCTCCCTATGCAACACTTGCTTTGGGGGTTTTGTTTTGTGTGATCGGATTTTAATGGAGGGGGAATTTGATTTTTTGGATTTTTGGATTTGTTTTTTTATTTACCTTATTTTACTTTTTCTTATTTCATGTCAGTCTTTAGAAATTTTGATAATTGGTCGTATGGTTTAAATTCTGGGTTTCAGTGAGCTATTTTACTAGGGACTCCTTTATTTATTTATTTCTGGTAAAAATCTCGAATGATGTGATATGTTGAGAGTAAAGAAATGAAAACATAACTAACTGCAGAGAATTGGAAGGAGCTGGACCTTCCATTGAGTGCATCATCTTGGAGTGAGGAGGATCTCAAAGATCCAGAAAAGGTTGGTGAATTATCTCTTACCATTACTGTTTGTTGTTCATGGTGAAAGGATCAACTTATCAGAACCTACATATGTCCAACAACTTTTTATGCACTTATTATTTTTCCTAGGAATCATTAACAATGATCTAGTTAATGGTACCTGCTGCTGAGGTAGAGGGTAGGGTTGTATTGGCTATTACAGCAAAAACTGAGAGGGGTTAGGGTGAGTTGGTATACTTCAAATTGGAATGACCTTGGGGATTTTACCTTGACAAACAATTTAATTGATGTATGAATGAATGTCTGAATAAGCATATAGCACAGGATTTTTGTATTGCTAATGTTTTTCATGCACTTCTTGGTTTCATTTTTCTTATGGGAAATCACAAAATCCAAAAAGATTGGTGTAATTATTGCAATAGGATAATCATAAGCAGCAAAAGATAAACCCCTATGCTAGTCCTTGAACACCGAAGTTGAAGAAGAATCCCAATTTGCATTGAGACTCTGTTCGATGTTATTGTTGATAATTCCAAGGAGAAATTTCTCTTCTTCTGCTGCTGCTTGAAATTCCAAGAAGTATAAACAATCATTGTAACCATATGTAAATGGACCTTGTGGGAAAAGAAAAGCATCCAGTACCATTATTTGTGAATTATAAGAGTCCCCACTCTACTAGGGAGCTGCCTCTCCCTGTTGTTTTTACAAAGGAGACACAGACACTACTTTTTGTTAAAGGAAATTAAGGGAGAGAGTGTGTGTGTGGTAGGGGGGATGAAGGGTTAAATTATTAGAGGGAAATGAACAGTTTTGGGAAAGAGGGAAAGAAAGAAACTTAAAGACCCAAAAGCACAACCACTACATTTTATGAGTCTACTTAAAAATTGACATATGATGCAGCTCCTTTCCAATCCAATCTGGCATTTTCATGCTATGAATTATGTCCAACGCTATGTATAGTTTCAGGGCTCTTAATATTCACAATTTATATGGTTTTCTTGGTTCTTGCTACAAAATTGAGGGTGCAAAGCTGTCTGTGGTTTACAGGGATCTATGTACTCAACTGCTTTCAGAATTATTGTTTGCCTTTTAGTATATAATTAATTTGTCAATAGTATCTTATTTTTCCATGTAAACTTTGTAACTTATCAATCTTTTTGTGCAGTGCAGCCATACTTTCAGAATATAGACAATGCAGTTCTTACTGAGCTGATTTTATTAAAACCACAAAATCAGGATAAGAAGGTCTCTCTCTGTATATATATATATATATATATACACACACACATATATAGTTGTCTTTAATTAATTAATTCACTTCTATTTGCTGTTTATTGGGTTGCATCATATGTCAATTTGTAAGTGTTTCTGTTCGACATCCCAATTTATACCAATTTAATTACTTAAGAGGTATTTTAAGTGTCTCTGCAGTTAGTGTTCTTACAAGGTAAGGATCAGGGCTCTGTAATGATTTTATATGTTTTGGTAATCTTATATTCTAAGACAAACCCATTCTTTGGCAACCCCACTGACGTTTCACTTCCACATTCAATTTCAGATTTGCATTCACACTACACGATTTTAAAAAGTTTCCACATTTGGTAAATCAGGGAATAAAAAATTATAATTTGTAATCAAAATCGATGGTCACGATTTGGTTTCTCAAATCAATGGTGCAGATTTCCTTTCATTTGTATTGGCATAAAGCTCATCTTAATTTGAATTTTAGAGTTCAAAATTTAAATTTGATTTTTGAAATTTGATTTTTGAAATCTGACAACTCATTTAATGTTCAGCTACTTTCTCCATTGGAATTGCTAAACATTTTAAAAGAATAGGTTTCCTCTCTCTGTCTCTCTGGTTACTATTGAATTTGAATCGATTCGGGTGTGGAGAGAAAGATGGGTTCGGTGGTGAAGCACGTAATGCAATCCATAAAAAACAAGGGTTTCGGCGCTTTCCTCAGAGAGCTCAAGGATGAAGGCTTCCTGTTTGTCCCTTTCATTATCCCCAATCCATTTTCCGATTTGTTTCCTTGCACTGCACCTTATATCGCTTCAAAATTCTGCAATTACTTATACATATTATTCAATTTCACGAATCTTATTGGCTTTTATTATATGCGATTGTTTGGGGGCCATTTTGTTGCTCCTGTTCATTTTTTTCTTTTTTTGCCTCTGACACATATCAGCCATTAAAACATAGAGGATTAGGGTGAAGGTGGTTCGGGCTTGAAAAGTTCTTAACTGTCAACGTAGAGATTTTGACGACAATGTTGAAATGGTTTTATTGGATGAACAAGTATTTGTCTGCATTCTTTAAACCTTCCATCTTTGCATTTTTTAAATCTTCCATCTTTTGTGAGTTGGCTGCATTCTTTTGTAGGGTAGTAGGATCCATTTAGTGGGTAATATATTTTTCCTCACTATTTTTCATTTTTTCCCTTTTTCTTACGAACTCTTTGCTGCCCTTTTTTTTTGTAGACGTCATTGGTTTAATCTCAGGAATTGGTGAAGTTTGTGAAAGTGTAGTGTCTGGTAGGAAGAAGAAAATGGTTGTGTTGGAGCTTGACAATTAGAGGTATTTAAAATTGTAGATTTAAAAAAATTAATTTTGTCAAGCTCTATTTGCTTATATTTTTCGTGTATTATTGTTGTTCTTACTGCAACTCATATGAAGGGGTCACAAGCTGGAGTGCACTTTGTGGGAGCATTATGTCGATGAGGTTCAATGTTTTTTGGCAAACAGTGACACTCCTCATAACGTCATGATAGTCTAGCTAGGCAGGATAAAATGTTTTATGGGTATGATTTTAACAATATTTTTAAACAAAATGTTATGCTTCTATATTTTGTTTTATTTGCATTTTTTATTTTTTCCTTTTCAGCTTTTATTTGATATACTCAACTCGAGGTTAGGTTAACAAATACAAAATATACAACGAGGATTGTCATGGATTCGAAGATGCCAGAGATCGTTGAGTTCAAAAAATGGTGTGTTTGTTATTCTTGAACTCATTTGACAATTTATTAGGTTAATCATTTATGGTGTTATGAATTTTCTCTTTATAGTCTTTTGGCTGATAGTGTGGAAAGTAGTCTGAGGACTTTGAGAAGTGGTACTGTAAGAACTGCCAAAAACGTTGGGAAGATTATTATCCGAGGTAATATATTGTTCTTTGTTTTTAATTTGTCTTTAATGTGGTTGCTTAATAATTTTTTTTTTCTGATATACAATTTTGCAAAACAAAAGATTTAGTGTTCACGTAAGAGTTGTGGATAACACAGATTCCGCATCATTTCTTTTGTTTGATCGCGACTGTGTGTCTTTGTTGGGGATGAGTGCTGGTGAATTGCGCGAGCTGCATTTCAAGAGGGTTTCTATTATCATTTCTATGAAATATTGAAAATGTATATTTTTGACGTAGAGTGCACTCTGTTCGCGCTGTAGTTGTTATATTTTTTTCCCCTGTTTAATTGATCATCCTTTTTTTCTGTAGGGTTCGGATTTGGATCAATTTTCATAAGAGTTAAATGTTCTGAACGAGAAGTCGATGTTGTTCAAGCTAAATTATCAAGCAAAAGGATTTTTCAAGAGCAATAGTGAAGTCACGTTTTTTTGTTGGAGTTACATCTTGAAATGTTGAAATCATTTTTTTAACTGACATGTATTAAATATTCTAATCGTTCTGTGATGTTTTGCTATGTTGAGTTCAACCAATGGAAATTGTTATGAGATGTATATTCATATATTGATAAACGCTGTTTTTTGCAATGGAATCCTAATCTGTTGATTTATGTCATGTTATGTGATGTGTTGCTGTGTTGAATTCCAAAATATTTTTTTTTCAAAAAAAATCACATTTATAACTACTAAAAACATCTCAACCTACGATTTGGATGTATACAAAGAATGATTTTGATTAAAACATTTTGTCCTTACTTTTAAAATTTAAAATATGCATTTTTATCATTGTTATTAAAACCGGACCAACCCGGCCGGGTCGGCTCGGTAACCGATAAACCAGTCATATAACCAGTCCGCTTGAAGCAACGGACCGGCCATGCATCAAAACCAGTGCGACCCGACCGGTTTTTATGAAAACCGGTGACTCGGTCCCAAAGAAAAATCCAAAATTGTTTTTAAAAAAAAAACATAATGGACATATTTGAATATATTTTTTCTCATTGATTTACATAAGTTATGTACCTACAACAATAATATGATCTCAATTATACACTATGCAAAAAATTTTGAATTGATTTATAGTCAGATATGTTATTTTCTGAACCTAAAGCCTCGTATCACGATTATTATATTTTGTTTGATCCTTTATCGAATAATAATGTGATTTATTTCACCAAAAAAAATATATGATTTATTATTTTTTATATTAAGATATTTGAACTTTTTATCATTTTTTTAGATATTTTAGTATGTTTATAATTTTTTAATATAAATTATAAAATTAAATATAATTACCGGGTCATGCAGTTGAACCAGTGACCCGGTACCTTGACCGGGACAATGACCGGGCTGTTTTTAATAACATTGATTTTTATAGACCTTGATTCAGTGGAATTCAAAAAAATTGGTTTTATTAGAACAAAATGTTGAAGTGACGTTTTTTTTGTTGGAGTTACATCTTGAAATGTTGAAATCGTTTTTTTTTTAACTAACAAATATTAGATGTTCAAATCTTTTTTATTAACCTATGAAATAGTAATTTTCATTCAAATTGTTTTTTTTCATAATTTAAATTTAAAGTTTGAACTTTTGTTAACCTTGATTTAATGGAATTCAAAAAATTTCTGGATTTTCCAAAAAAATCACATTTATAGCTACTAAAAACATCTCAACCTACGATTTCAATCTAAAAAAATAATAATTTTTATTCAAATTTTTGTTTCTTATTTTTAAAATTTAAAGTTTGAATTTTTATTAATCTTGATTCAGTGGAAAATTAAGTTAACCATTTTATGGTGGCAGACAACTCATTCAATGTCCCACTGATTGTGCATTGGAATTACTTAGCTTTTTTAAATGCTTTCTACGTTGGAATTACTCAGATCTTTTAAAACTCGAATATTGAATTGATTTCAAATTTTGGATTCCAATTTTGAATTTCAAATTGTAATGGTGGGAAAAGATTTGGAAAGTTTTTAGTGGCACATAGCTCATTTAATCTTTGACCGCTTTTCTTTTGTTACTTGTGTCTATAAAAAGGAACATTTTTTTTCTATGATGTTATATCTGACTATTTTTTCATGGGTAATTGTTAGCCCTATTAATGTTGCATAAAAAATATTAAAAATTTATTGTAAAATATCAAAATTATTTATAATGTAAATTAAATTCGAAATTTGGAAATAAATTAAATAGAAAATTATGTGAATAATTTTATTGTGGTAGACAACTCATTCAATGTCCAACTGCATTCTACATTGGAGTTTCCAAATTAATAATAACTCAACTCTTCCAAATTTCGAATTTATATTTAAATTTGAATTTTGAATTTGAATTTTTAACTTTGTAATGGTGGAAAAAATTTTGGAAATTTTTTTGTGGCAGACAGCTCATTTAATGTCCCATTACTTTTCTTTTATTGTATATTATTATGAGTAAAAAAGACCTCTACTTTTCTTTTGTTGTATATCCCATTATTTTTTTCATGGGTAGTTGTTAGCATATTAATGTTGCAAAAAAATATTAAAAAAATATTGTAAAATATCAAAATTATTTAGATTGTAAAATCAATTCGGAATTTGGAAATAAATTAAATGGAAAATTATGTGAATAATTTTTTGTGGTAGACAACTCATTCAATGTCCCATTGCATTCTACATTGGAATTTCCAAATTAATAATAACTCAACTCTTCTAGATTTTGAATTTGTGTTTTAATTTGATTTTTTTAACTTTGTAATGGTGGGAAAACTTTTGGAAAATATTTGGTGGCAAACAACTCATTTAAGATCTCACTACTTTTCTTTTGTTGTATATTATGAGTAAAAAATACATCTACTTTTTTTGTTGTATATCCCACTATTTTTTCCATGGATAATTGTTAGCCCTATTAATGCTGCATAAAAAAAAATAATATTAAAAGAAATATTGTAAAGTAAAAGATTATTTATATTGTAAATTAAATTCAAAATTTGGAAATAAATTAAATGAAAAATTATGTGAATAATTTTTTGTGGTGGACAACTCATTCAATGTCTCATTGCATTCTACATTGGAATTTCCAAATTAATAATAACTAAACTCTTCTAAATTTCGAATTTATGTTTAAATTTGAATTCTTAACTTTGTAATGGTGAAAAAACTTTTGGAAATTTTTTTATGGCAGACAGCTCATTTAATGTCCCACTTCTTTTTTGTTGTTGTATATTATAAGTAAAAAATACCTCTACTTTTCTTTAGTTGTTTATCCCACTATTTGTTCATGGGTAATTGTTAGCCCTATTAATGTTGTAAAAAAAAAACATTAAAAATAATATTGTAAAATAAAAAAATTATTTATATTGTAATTCAATTGAAATTTTATCCTTCTTCTTTTATAATTAAATTACTAAATCTGATTTCAATTTTTTAAAATACAAATTTGTGAAATTCCAAAGACTAACTACACTAATCCTTGCAAAGAAAAATTATTTATATAAAATGCTGACAATTAGAGGTGAAAAACTGGGCTCGGCCCGGAGGGCCGGCCCGCCAATATATTTTTATAATTCAATAGAAATTTTATCCTTCTTATTTTATAATTAAATTACTAAATCTGTTTCACCAAAAACAAAAAAAAAAACAGTAAATCTGATTTCAATTTTTGTAAATATAAATTTGTGAAATTCCAAAGACTAACGACACTAATCCTTGCAAAAATAATAATTATTTATTATTATTTTATGAATCTGATTGTAGTAAATGAAAGTTAATCTATAAGATAAAATATAAAAATCTAGACACAACTATAAAAACGTTTTTGTGGATAAATATAAAAACTTTTTACATGCTGATTGTTAGAGGTGACAAACTAGACTCGACCCAGAGGGCCGGCCCACCAAAACATTTTTATAATTAAATTTAAATTTCATCTTTCTTCTTTTTTAATTAAATTCCTAAATCTGATTTTAATTTTTATAAATACAAATTTGTAAAATTTCAAATACTAACGACACAAATCCTTGCAAATTATAATTATTTATTATTAATTTTTAAATGTGATTGTAATAAATGAAAATCTATCTCAAAGATTAGTGTAGTTGTTTTGATTCTGTTTATATGCATTTGTTGCAATGTAAGCAAAAAAAATATGACTCATACATATTTATTTGATTAAGCTGGATTCAAATCCCGTTCAGACAACATTTTTTTTGTGCTGAAAAAAATTTAATCCAATCTTTTTTTGTGTGTGGATATGACTTTTGGGTGTGAACATATTAGTGTTACTTATGTAATGAGTTTTTACCTTCTGTATCGTAGGCACAAGGGACGAAAATCACACAGGAAATGACATATTTAGTAAGTGTTGAACTCATCCCTCCAATGATTGCTACAAAATGACACTGAATGAATAGCATTTTCATATTATAGGTAAAAACTGATCTTTTAAATCCATATTTGGTGTTATTGTTACTTTGATTTTGTTGATGAATGTTATAGTTAGCAATGATTTGTATGCATTTTTCTTTTTATATCCCTTCCTCATGTTAACATGGTGTATAATAACGTATTATGGTGTATTATGATGTAGTTATATGCAAAATTAATTATCCCTCTGAATAGCAGATGTTTGTTTGTGGTTGATATTTGCAAAGTTCTGTGTCAATACTGTAATTTTTTTCACCTGAAATATAGAACAAAATAGCAACACAACTTTTGGTAAGTACAAAGTTTGCAGTGTGATTAACCAACCACGGTAGACGACAAAAATTTTCATCTTTTCCCCCGTGCATCGCACGGGTAATATACTAGTGTAAGTATGAAATCGTCCGAAATGCAAGCAGAGTGTTTGATCTGTAATGATAAGGCTCTTTTGTTTATTTGTTTTGTTTTTTAATTAAAAATCAGAGTTATAAGGTTTTACTCTTTAGAATGTTTTGATCAGTTTTTGAGGTCTCGTGGAGCTGTGAATGAGAGTGTGACTGGGAAACCTAATTATTTTTTATTTTAAGAAGAAGTCTTTTAGAAGTTTTTTAAATTTACAGGACATACCTTCACTCTTCTACTTCTATCTTCTGCCTCATTTTCTGATCCACTACAAGATTCCACTCTTCTCTTCCTCTTCATTTCTGCTTGTTGCATGCAAAGCCACCTGACTCCATCATCGGGCCATTACTTGAACTCATCATATCACATCTTCTCATCATTAAGTTGGTGAACATTTTCTCTGCTATATTTTCAATTTTTTTTCTTGTGATGAAATATGTCCATCGAACTCAGAATACAGCTGAATTTTGTTGGGGATTACTAAGATGCACACTGTTGCACCCCATCCAATCGGCTCAAACGAAAATAGGCCCATACGTCTGAAGAGGAAGCCCACTTACTTAATGGACTATTTCCAATAGTCCCCTTAAGTCATTCAATGTTTAACCTTGTGATATCAGTTGTAATTAGAAAACTAAGAAGACCCATGAATGTTTTTACGTGATACGATTATATGGCCAAATGTGGCGTGAATAGAAAACATAGAAAAGTTGGACGCTTCTCTCTCTTAATTCTCTCAATCCTTTTTCTTCCCTATTTCTCTTCTTCTTCCCTCTTAACAGATCTGAACCCTTAAAATTTGGGGCTTTCATTCCACCTCTTCCTCCCTATCCATTGCAGACAATACCAGAATGAAGGAACTCCATCAGCACTTGGAAACCTTGGAGCAACAGTTTCATGTTGTTGAATTAGTCAGAGAACAACAACACACTGATCTGCACGATTCTCACACTCAACTCCATAATTCCCAACAGCAATTGCATGATTCCCAACTTCGTTTTCAGCATGACCTTACTCGTCTGATTGACCTCACTACTGCCAACCGTGGCATTTTGGGATCTTCACCTCATGGGAATTCCGCTGCAGCACTGGATAATCCCAGATCCTGTCAGGTGAAGCTTGATTTTCCACATTTTTCTTCCGGAGATCCGACTACTTGGATTATCGCGGTTGAAAGGTATTTTACTTTTTATCATGTCCTTCTTCCGGATCGTTTAAATCTTGCTGCATTTCATTTGAATGAACCAGCAGCTAGTTGGTTTTACGGATCTGACCAAAATGGGCTAATGACTGATTGGCGCACCTTTTGTACGGCTTTACACCGCCGTTTTTGACCATCGGAGTTCGAGGATCCGGCGGGTTCCTTGGTGAAAATTCAACAGACAGGTTCCGTCCTTGAATATCAAGCATCATTTGAGAAACTTGCCAGTAAGGTACCTGGCCTTTCTGCTACGCTTCTGCGCAGCATTTTTATATCGGGCTTGAAAACCCATATTCGCAGCTCTGTCTTAACCCTTAGGCCCCATGATTATCATGAAGCATTTTCACTGGCCCGTGTTTTTGAAGATCAGGCTACTACATCTCGTCTGTTTCGCCCTTGGACCCTACCTCAAAAAACCACAAATTCATTACCCACTGTTCCTCACCCCAACCCTATCACTGCTGCACCCATTCCCGCGGTACCCATCCGCTGTTTATCATAAGCAGAAAGGTTAGCCAAAAGGGAGAAAAATTTATGCTACAATTGTGATGAACAATACTCTTTCAGTCATAAATGTAAGGGACGAGCTGCTTTATTATATTTCGAAGGAACTGATGATGATCCCGGACCTGAAATTCTTGAAACACAGGAGAAACCCAACCCTATTGAGCTGACCCCGGAAATTAGTTTTAATGCCTTATTTGGACACCACAACTCCCGATCCTTTCGGCTAAAAGGGACTATAAAAGGGAAATCCGTGCAAATCCTTGTAGATGGGGGCAGTACCCATAATTTTATAACTGCATGTATGGCCATTTTTCTGCGCCTAACAATGCAATAGATTAATCTGTTTCAGGTACAGTTGGTAATGGAAATAATCTATAATGCACTGCTTCTTGTATTGCAGTACCCTTGCTACTGCAGTCCAACACGTTTTTGGTGGACTTATTTGTTTTGGAACTAAAGGGCGCAGATATAGTGCTTGGCATTCAATGGTTATCAACCTTGGGACCGATTGTCACAGATTACTCTCAGTTAACTATGTCTTTTACCCACAATGATTCTACCATATTACTCTAGGGGAATACACAACCGTCTCCATCCCAAATTTCCACAGCCCAATTGCACAAACTTATGGCCCAGAATTCTGTTTCTTCTTGTTTCATGTGTCTCACTAGTACCAACTCTAGCCCTCCATCCTCATTCTCTATTGTCAACCACTCACCTCAGATACAACACATTTTGCTTCAATCTCAAGATGTCTTTAATTCCATAACCACTCTAACCCCTGACCGCATTTTCAATAACCATATTAACCTCCTTCCCAACTCTAAACCTGTCCAGGTTCGCCCTTATAGATACCCCCATTTTCAAAAAATAGAAATTGAGCGAATGGTCAATGATATGTTAACTACTGGTTTAATCCGACCTAGTCACTCTCCTTTCAGCTCTTCGGTTCTATTGGCTCGAAAAAAGGATGGCACGTGGCGCTTTTGCATTGATTACCGTGCTCTCAATGCCATAACTATACCTGATAAGTTTCCTATTCCTACAGTGGATGAACTCCTAGATGAGTTACACGGGGCTCAATTTTTTTCTAAATTGGACTTAAGGTCTGGTTATCACCAAATTAAGATGGATCCACAGGATGTCCATAAGACTGCCTTCAGAACTCACAGTGGCCATTTTGAATTTCTGGTTATGCCATTTGGGTTGTCTAATGCCCCTTCGACCTTTCAGGCTACTATGACCCAAGTGTTCACTCAATTCTTGCGAAGATTTGTTGTGATCTTTTTTGATTATATACTTATCTATAGCCCATCCATTCAGGCCCATTCTGAATATTTGGTGCAAGTGTTGCAAATACTTCGTAATCATAAATTTTTTGCTAAACTCTCTAAATGTTCCTTTGCTGTGCAGGAAATTCAGTTCCTTGGTCACATCATTTCCGCAAAGGGCGTGGCCCCTGATCCATCCAAGATACAGGCTGTAATGGATTGGCCCATTCCTCAGTCGGTCACCCAACTCCGAGCCTTTTTGGGCTTGTCAAGATATTATCGTCGATTCATCAAGGGATATGCTTCAATCGCAGCCCCTCTCACGAATTTGTTGGCTACTGATGCCTTTGGGCGGTCTGCCACTGCAGACCAGGCTTTTAAGTCACTCAAAAATTTACTGATTCAGGCACATATTCTAGCTCTACCGAATTTCTCTCTTCCATTTATTTTGGAGACGGATGCCTCCGGCGCAGGTGTTGGCGCTGTATTGTTACAGGGAAACCATCCGATTGCCTATTTCAGTCGCAAATTGTCCAAAAACATGCAAGCTAAATCTACTTATTTCAGGGAGATGTATGCCATCACATCCGCTGTTGCGAAGTGGCGTCAACATCTACTGGGAACGTCTTTTGTGATAAAGACAGACCACAAAAGCTTGCATCATTTGATGTCTCAAGTAATTCAAACCCCTGAACAACAACAGTTTCTTGCGAAACTATTGGGTTTTAATTATTCGATTCAATATAAACCAGGGAAGCTTAATGTTACGGCTGACGCCCTGTCTCGACAGCGTGAGGGGCGTGTTATGTCCCCCTCCCTTGAACTCATGGCAATTAGTTACCCTACATCTCAGTGCAGTCCGATTATACAGTCCGATTTACAAAATGATCCATATGCTACTGGTATTCTACAAGATTTACAAAAAGATTCATCTAAATGGCCACATTGGCAACAACATCAGGGGTTGCTTTTTCACCGCAACCGGCTATACATTCCCACCGGTTCTTCTTTGATTCCATCACTTCTTCAGGAACTTCATGCGTCCAAAGTGGGTGGTCACGCTGGAATTCGCCGCACTCTCCTTCGCTTGGGAGCCAAGTTTACCTGGAAAGACATCAAAAAAGATGTTCAGCAATACGTTCAACAGTGTGATATATGTCAGAAAACCAAATCCCCAAACCAGTTTCCCTATGGTCTTCTACAACCCCTTCCTATTCCCAACACCATTTGGTCCGAGTTGTACATGGATTTCATAACCTATTTACCCAATTCTGGTGGGTTTACAGACATTTTGGTAGTGGTAGACAGACTTACCAAAGGTGCTCATTTTGCAGCTCTACCACCAAAATACTCAGCGGCAAAGGTAGCCCAGATTTTTTGGGATACAGTGGGGAAACTACATGGCCCCCGTAAGTCAATAGTGTCAGACCGAGACCCCATTTTTGTCAGTACGTTTTGGAAAACCTTGTTCCAACTCCATGGGACAATTCTTCATTTTAGTTCGGCTTATCACCCTCAAATAGACGGACAAACAGAGAAAATGAGTCGAAATTTAGAACAATACCTTAGATGCTTCGTCCATGACAAGCCAACAGCTTGGCATCGCTTCCTTAGTTAGGCTGAGTTTCACTACAACACCGCTTACAATCGCTCTGCTGGGACTTCACCTTTTCAAGCTACCTATGGCAGGCCTCCCCCTTGCCTTTTGGAATATACTGTTGGTACTACTCCAATAGAGGCTGTTGATTCGGACCTTCATCAGCGTTCCCAGATCCTTGCATCATTAAAATAGAACTTAAGAAAGGCACAGGCTTTAATGAAAAATCAAGCAGATCGGAGACGAACAGACCTTACCTTTTCGGTGGGTGACCAGGTGCTCTTTCGGCTGCAACCGTACCGGCAATTGTCTGTTCGCCACAGGTCCTCTCATAAGTTAAGCCTCCATTTTTATGGTCCGTTTGAAATTACAGAGCGCATCGGCCGTGTCGCATATCGCCTCAAGCTGCCAGAGGGTTCGCGAGTGCACCCGGTTTTCCATGTCTCACTTTTGCGGCCATTTGTACCTTCTGGCCGTTATCAAGTGCATCCGCTTCCTTCGGACCTTCCTGTCACTCCTCCAAACCATGTTCCGGTGGCCATTGTAGCTCATCGCTCCGTCTGGTAGCAAGGTAAAAACACCCCTCAAGTCTTGGTTTAATGGCAAGGTCTCTCCCCAGAGGAGTCCACTTGGGAGGATGAAGCTCTGTTGTCCACAGGGTTAATGACAGCAACCACACTCCAAAGGTTAAGTCTTCCACTTAGACCTTGGGCAGCTCACCTATCATTAATGCCACCGCCTGCTCCTCCAATCAGAATGAAGCCACAGGGATTCTTATCCCCTCGTTGTCCAATCAACCTTTAGTGGTTGATAGTTGGCACGCACCCTTGCGGACCGTTGGTTCCACCGACACCTTGAGGCACAGTCATCAGGGTTCTCAAGCACTGGGCCAGTCCTCTGTTGGCCCATCCACAATCATGGGCGATGTCTGTTTTGAAGACCAAGGGAGTGTTGCACCCCATCTAATTGGCTCAAACGGAAACAGGCCCATACGTCTGAAGAGGAAGCCCACTTACTTAATGGACTATTTCCAATAGTCCCATTAAGTCATTCAATGTTTAACCTTGTGATATCAGTTGTAATTAGAAAACTAAGAAGACCCATGAATGTTTGTAAGTGATACGATTATATGGCCAGATGTGGCGTGAATAGAAAACATAGAAAAGTTGGACACTTCTCTCTCTATCCTTTTTCTTCCCTATTTCTCTTCTTCTTCCCTCTTAACAGATATGAACCCTTACACACACTGCCACCTTCAATGGATAATTTTGTTGGTCCTTGGGATTCGTAAGCTGATGTGTGACTTTTTGAACTGGGAATTCAATGCTGGTATCTGGTATCAATAGATAAGTTATCGATTGATCTGTGGCTTTTGTTTCAGATTTGTTTATTAGGTTTTCTTCTTTTGGGGACTTAATGCAGCTGAATCAGTTCTAGTTCTTACAAGAAATTTTTTGGCATTACTAATAGTTTTAACATTTTAACCAAGGGAAAAACAAGTGCAGGACAGTCCCTTTAACAAATCATTGTAAACTCGTAACTTAGTTAACAGATGATATAAAATTCTTTTACATAGTTAATGGGTTTTTGTGGTATCACTATAATGTAGAACTTAAAATAAAAACAACTATTTTCTTGTGGAGAACAAAACTTGTATTTCTCTTTTTTTGTGATATGTTGCTTACAATATGAATTAGTTTATATAGGCAGTAGATTGCTTTTTCATGAACCAAACATTAAATTAGCCATAAACCACAAAACTAAACTTCCAACTCTTGGCCTCTCATTTTCTTCTAACTCTTGGCCTTTCACTTTCTCACAACTCTTGGCCTTTCACTTACCTAAACACAAGACTGCTTGATTAAGACTATTAAATATAAAACTAACAAACCATTTAAAGTTTATTCAACAATTTTTTGGTTCTTTATTCGATTATATTTATACTTCTTGAGTCTAAGACTGTATGATTATATTATTTGAAGATGAGCTTAAAAGGATGAGGGTGTCCGACTCCCAGATTCAGGAGCAATTGCATGCTGCGACGGAGCAATTGCATGCTACGACAGAGCAGCTAACTCAGCAAGCAGACTTTATGAAGCAGCAAGCTGACATTATGAAACAAGTGCAGGAGCAACTCCGACTTTTAATGCAGGACAAGGAAGCCAACCGCAACAAGTCGAAGGGACCAGCGCCGGATGATGACCCTGATGATGATGATGATTTTGCTAGGACTTTAGAGGCATACTAGTTGTTGTTTGTATGTTTTACTTCTTTTAGGACTTCATAGATATATCAGATATTTTTTGCATGTTTTATTTTGTTTAGAACTTTAGAGACATTTTAGTTGTAGGTTTGATGGTTGTTGTTGATCACTTTTGTTAATATACTATTTAATTTTAATTTAATTGTTTATCTAGTATTTTTTTGGATTTCTGTTGCTCAATTTATGTATTTATGTTCATTGGAATCCTTGTTGTTTACAGGAAAATTAACAAAAGTTTAATACATTTCTTTTATTTTAAATCCAGAATTTGTGGTGGAAGTTTTCAAAATCCCCTTGCAAAATTCGAAGCCTTTTGCGAGGGAAAATCAAAATGTTCCATTGCAAAATTCGTAGCCTTTTGCGAGAGAAAATCAAAATGTTCCCTTGCAAATTTCGCAACCGAAATTTAATACAACCCTTGCAAATTCTGCTACGGAAATTTGCGAGGGAAATTGTACTCGTAATTTCCGTTGCAATCTGAGAGGGAAATGCACTATAGATAGGTCTGTTGTTAGTGAGGGAAATTTACTTTTTTGCAAGGGAACTTTTCCGTATCAATTTGCGAGGAAATTTTCATATGACAAATTTCCCTTGCAAATCTATTTGCGACGAGGGTTTTAGCGAGGGATAGTGTTCCCTCGCAAATTCCGTCGCAGACAGATTTTGCAAGAGAATTTTTCTCTCGCTGATTGAGAATTTTCTAGTAGTGTTATCCTGCTGTGGACAAGATAAAATGAGCCAAAATGAGCCAACATGATAAGCTTATCATATCCATTTGGTTCATCAAATAATGAATAACAACAAGATATGATTGTCTATCCTATTCTGACAATCAAACAGGCTCTTAATATATTTTCTATTTGGATTTCTCCATCGATTTATGGTAGAATGATATGGTGGGTCAGCAATGGGCTAGAGTTTATGTGTCTTTTATTAGTTGAGATATTCCTTTCAAATTTTTTTGAGGAAGCCTAATTACAATAAGTGACATCTCCACCATAGGTCAACCTAAAATTTTAAGGCAGTGAGTCTATGAGCTTTCTCCACTTATAAGGTTCTAACATATTTTTTTTTTTTTTTTTTGGTAATCAACAGGGGCTAAAACACCCCCAACAAGAGACAGAAACCAGAACAAGGAAAAACAATGCAGAAAATAAACTAAAAGAAACACTAAAAACTAAACTCCCGAGGATAGCACAGCATCCTAATTAGCAGCAGTGTCCCGTCCTGGATCCAGAATATCCGCAGCTAGCAGATTTAGGAGAGCCCAATGAGGAGAAGAGATTGAAGAGAGACCAAGGGAGTCATCCAAGGCTTTTTTCGCAATCCAATCAGCACACATGTTAGCCTTCCTAGAGATACCATTTAACTGAACAATCCATTCCTTTTGAAGTAAAACTCGAATCTTAGCTACTAATGATAGCTTTCGAGTGTCATTACCCCTAAGGGTAAGTAAGCTTAAAGCTTGAGAAGAATCTGATTCCAAAATAATATGTTTCCAATTATGGTTCCAAGCAAAAACAAGGCCGTGATAAACAGCCCATAATTCAGCCATTAAGGGGGAGCATGAGCCTAAGAAGACCGAAAACCCACCAATCCAGTCTCCATTTCTACCCCTTATAAGTCCACCACAGGCAGCCCTCTCCCCATTCACAGCACCATCCACATTCATTTTGAAAAAACCATGATTAGGAGCTGTCCATTTCTCCGACTTGATGGGAACCGGAATGCTAATAACCTCTCTGACCCTATGAACAAGACTATTTCTGATTTCCTCTATTTGGGCAGCTAGAGGAATTGAAGGGTCCTCAGGTCTCTTGTAACCATCTTCATGAATTTCTTTGTTCCTCCAAATCCAAAGAGAGTTGCAGATTATAAAGAAAACATCTCTCCAATCCTTTCCAGTGCAAGATTTTACATTCAGATTAAGGCATAACCAATCCTTAAATGAAATAGGATTGAAAAATCCGTGAGGAAGAGGATGAAACATAGGTAAAAGCCAAACCTTTTTAGCCATAAAACAGTCCCTGAACACATGAAGGCACTCCTCCACCTGATCTGGGCATAAATGACACTTGTTTGACCCCCCACTCCAATTAGCAACTCTATCTTTTGTCAACATTCTTCCATGTAGCATCTTCCACAAGAGAATCTTGATTCTCTCTTGCCCTTTCCACTTCCAAACCCGGTTCCAGCAGTTGTTTATAGGAACAGAACTTTGAAGCTGTCTGACTGCAATAAGCCATTTTAACAATAGAGCTATTCGGGTTCCAATTTTTCCACACAATTATATCCTCTCCTACCATCCTTAGGATAAGGAATTGCTAAGATCCTGTTAACAATATTTTGATCAAAATGACTTAGAAGAAATTGCATATTCCAGACCCTCCTCTGAGCAAAAATTGCTATGCTTAATTATCAAATCAGAATCTTCATCTTCAGGAGGGGTTGTTGTGAGAGATATGAGATTGTTGTTGCTTCCCAACCAGTCATCTTTCCAGAATTTAATCTTTCGCCCATTACCAATCTGCCAAACAGTGTTATTGAGCATTTTCGGCCATATTTTGCACAGGCTTTTCCAAAAGTGAGAATCATAAGTCTTACAACTCACCTCTTTCATCAAATCCTTTTTCCTACTGTATTTAGCAACAAGAACCTGAACCCAGGACTGCAAAGGACATTGAGTAATCTTCCAGGCACACTTTTGGAGAAAAGCTTCATTCTGCTTTCTGGATCTATGATTCCTAAGCCACCTTGATCTTTCGCCAACTTAAGACAATCCCAGCCAATCGCATGAAACTTCCTTTTATTATCAGAATCTCCCCATATGAAATTCCTTTGTAACTTTTCAATATCATCACAAATTCCCTTAGGAAGAAGACTACTTTGCATGTGGAACATAGGGATAGTTGAAATAACAGATTTAGCTAAAGAATCCTTCCAGCCATTGACAAACACTGCTTTTTCCAACCTTGGAGCCTATTATTGACCCTGTCCATTAATTCTCCATAGTGCAATTTGCTAACACGGCCATGCTTCATCTTATAACCAAGATATCTTCCCAGATTCTTAGTATGGGTAAAACCACTAATCTCCACAATGGCATTCACCACATCCTGAGTAACATTTTTAGAGAAAAATATGCTGGACTTTTGGAAGCTCACCTTTTGCCCAGACATGCTGCCAAATTTGTTAAGACAGCTCATCATAATCTTAATTTGATCAGTATTAGCTTCTCCAAATAACATCAGATCATCTGCAAATAAGAGATGGGATAGCAATACAATGGAACCAAGAAGCTAGCAAGAACATTTGCCA